>WOFM01000137.1:0-54804 GCA_011428145.1 Ericerus pela | reverse complement strand
TACGAAAAATTAACTAGACAAATTCTAAATACAGAGGACAGCACACTATAAAATAACTTATCGGAGAATATAAATGTTACGTGGAGTTTAGTAACAGTCATGTTTAATTATTTACAGATACACCTACGTGATAAACCCCTAAAGTTGATTCCTTGAACTGTTCCTCATCTAGTCGCAAATGACTGTTATATTAATTATTTATTTGTTTTTCTTTGATTCTTATTGTATATTTTGTTCCTATTCCTATCTGTATTTCTTCTCGAAATATACACTCACTATGTTTGTGCTAACGTTGTTTTATTTCTCGGAGTTTTTATACACGAAAAACCTATATCTTTAGATATCTTATGGTGGATTAAGATGTCTTAAGATGGTTTACTTTTTTTTGGAGATAATAATTTATAAAATAAATTTTGGGAAAAATCGAAGTTTTACGCACAATGGGGTTTCTTCAAATCGGAGACATGGAGACTGATATATGGAGAGACGGAGATATGGAGATGAGGTATTTATTATCACTATGATAAATTTTCCTCAATCTGGAGATTCAGATATCGGAGTATCTGTTCGAGAGGTTTTTTTTACTATTCAATAGTTTTTCCTCTCGAGCCAAATTGGAGAATAAAGTGGAGTAAACTTTATAATTTTGGCAACCTGGAGTTTTCCCAGACATCTGGTTTTCTCCAGTTACCGCACACATTATTAAAATTACTTAATTGCAATAATATTGCACTAATTGTAACGTCGTCTATTTTTAGAAATGACGAACATATTCGTCCACACATTTTTGAACACCAAAAACGTAGATATTTATCAACAATAATCATCCTATAACTCTTTATAAACAACCACTAAATGACCCGTATTCATTTTTACAAATATAGATATACCTTCTGTATATTCATGACCTAGTTGTTCCTGTCCCTCGAGTACTCGACGAGTCAGCACAACCCTATAATAACAACACCCTACCTCACTTTACCTATCCAAAACGAACGTTTTCATACCCTGAACGGGTATATAATCCCTCGATTCAGTGGATAAAGACACAGTTCCTTGACAGCTACTTCTAAGTACCTGGAACCTCTCTAGTAGAAGTCTCTAGTGAACAGATAGTTTTGCTTGTTGAATTGTGATTGTATATGTATTACTATTAACGTATGTGTATGTACTGTGATGTACAAATTATTATTTTATTAAATGTGTAAATTCACTCGTGTGTTATAAAATATTATTGAGTCTCTATCATATGTTAAGGTCCACTATAGTGTGTGGATGATAAACTTGAATTTATTTTAGAAGTATTTCTGCTTTTAAAGTACGTGATATTTCGTGTATGGTGTAACACTGAAAGTGGTTCTAACTAGGTACTTTACCACCTCTTTTGGCCGTTACATTATTGGCGCCCAACTGGTCTGCTATTGCGAATCGAACTCTCGCTCTAGTACCTATTCTACGGAATTGCTGATCCAAGCTGCTGTTTCAATTCTTCTGGTTTGAAGTACTTTGCTTTAACCTTGAAAACTCTAGTTGAGTACTCAATGAGAAACGCGTATGGCGCGCTCTTGAGGAAAGGAAGTAAAGGTTATTAGCGAGTGGATAAAGACCAGTAGTGAAGAGAAAAACCAAACTTCAAACCAACCAAGGATATTTATTATACAAAAATAAAAATGGGTTTATCTACAAAAAGTCAAGGTGAAGAAGACCTCGGCAACGAAAACAGCAACGGATCCATCAAGCTCCTGTTCAAACAAAAGAAAAAACAAAGTAACAATTAATATTAATTATAACTCGCGTCCCTCCTGTAAAATTAAGTTTTGTTAAATAATTATAAATCGCGAAAAATTTATTTTTATGAATGAATCTTGGGAAAATTTATCCGAACCCAATACTACGAAAACAAATTTAACCTGGCTTATCGAAGCTAAAAATTTTAAACTAATTAACGTGTGTCAAATTTAAATATCGAAGTTGATAAAAAATATTTTTCTCGTATAAAAACCCAAGAGGATATCCTATTAAAAATCAAATCTAGTAAAGAAATCCAAAAATTATTAACTCCTGAAAATATAAAAATAATTTTGCAAACAACACAAAAACCTCGTGAACAAATCCCAGAATTAGAAAACCCAATAATAAGAAAATATTTTAATCCCTCTACTACTTCAACTCCACTTTTGGAAAAGTTGGATAACCCCACTCCATTTCCAAGAGTTAGGTCAGCAATTAACCTTGCCGATATTACTGAGTGCTTAGAAAAATCCAACGAAGATTTTCTCAGCCCAGAACTTGAAACTAGAATCTTAGAAAATTTCGACCCTCCTGTAGAAAATAAAATGTCAGGAAAGGCTGCGGTAAACATCAGACTTTCCCTATATGGACACACCCCAACTGAAGATATCGTGTCATTTTTAATTGGATTTGAAAATGAAGTGGAATCATTCAATTGGGATTCCAACATGAAATTCAAAAAAATAAGAATTGCATTATCTGGCCTTGCTAAATAAATGTTTGAAGATAGAATTCAAGCAAACTCCGAATGTAACAATTGGCAAAATACGAAACAAAAAATTCTGGAAGTCTTTACTAGAACCAAACCCCAACTACGTGAAATACTGTACGAAAGAAATTATAATGGCGAAGCTGATTTCCCTGCGTACATTATGTTCGTGAAAAGGATTTTAAAACAAATTGAACCAGATATCTCGGAAGAAAAAATAATTTAAAAAATAATGCCTAATCTTCCAGAAAAAGAAAGAGTATTTCTAATAAAAAAAGAACCAAAAACAATTCAAGAACTCGATAAGGCCTTCTCTAAATACTTAGAGTTTAAAGACAAAGTATTTGGACATTCAGACCCCCCTTACGGAAAAAAATCGATCAACTTGAAAGAACTATTGAAGAACTAAAAGCGGAAAAAACGGAAAAGAAAACTGGAAAAAAATTTAAATTTAGTTTCATCTGATCCAGTCTGGAAAGCCAAGATGGAAAAAATGAGCGCTGCAATAGCAAACATCTCGAAATCTCATGAATCCAGAAAAAATAAAAATCCCCAAAATAAAAATAATAATAACGAACAAAATAATCAAAATCAAAATAGGAATAATAATAATAATAATAATAATAATAATAATAACAATAATAATGGTAATTGGAACCAGAATCAAAACTGGAACCAAAACAACCAAAATAGAAATTGGAATAATAATCAAAACTTTAACCCTAATTATAAAGGTAGAAACTTTAATCCAAATTTTTGTAGAAACAATCTTCCTAGAAATAATAATGGATACTACTCCAACAGAATCCCAAACTGGAACCAGTTTGGCCTTCCAAATTGGAATAATGCCCCAGCATGGTCTGGTATCTCATTTAATACTCCCCAAAATCTCCCTTATGTGGCTGCAAATACTCAAATGATTGCCCCGCCCCACAACAACAAAATTACCTCCAAACATCAAACCCCCAGGCCTGCCAAAATAATTGCTCAAAAAACTAAGTGTCCCCCTTACATGTGATCTGTCAGCTGTAAGGGATGTCTTGAACACAGAATTGAAACAGGTTAACAATGTTAGTGAGGAGAAATTTCAAAATAAAGGGTACTGCAGAACCAAATGTAAATTTCAAGTCCCTTTTGCCATTTGTGGTAAACAGATATTTAGCCTAGTCAACCCAGGTTCAGAACAGACACTAATTGATAAAAAAGTTTTAAAGAAAGTCAATTTTACGGAACCAATTCTACCAACTAAAATAAGATTTCGTGGTGCGGATAGTCAACCTCTTGAGGTCATAGGAGTAACCAATGTGATTTTTTCCATTGATCATTGCATTTACCCACATCCCACCTTCGTTGTTCGAAATTTGGTAGAACCAGTCATACTGGGTTACAACTTTTTGTCAACCCATAAAGCCAAAATAAGCTTCTCTAAAAATAAATTCACTTTACTGTGTGGTGATGAAGAGCGATGTTTTGACATGCCTGAATGTCACAATTACCCTATTGAAAAGGAAAATAAGTTAGGTTATGTTAAGCCCTTTAAATATTATGCCCCCCAAACTTTTAAAATTGAAGCAAACTCAGTGCTAATTTTAGCAACTTTGCCTGAGCACCTAAAGTTTCTGTGTGAAACATCCATGGAAGAAAAACACAATTTCTTTGTAATCGTATCAGAAGACACGATAGCGGCTGTTAACCACAATAACAGACCTCACGTGATCTATAAAAGCGAATACATAGGAAAATTTGAATCAAGTAACGCAGTAGAAATTAATTCCTGCCAAATAGAAAAAATAACAGAAACTACTATTTTTAAGGATAATCGAGGAAACCCTATCCCGATTAATCCAAAGCTTTCGCTTGAACAAAAAATAAAAATGTATGAAACAATTAATGAATTTAATAATATTTTTACAGGAAAAACAGACGAAGTTTCTGTCTGTAAAGTACCCGAACAAGTTGTCCGAGTAGACGACGAAACTCCACTGCGGTGTAGAAATTTTAAATTTTCACACGCAGAACATGAGGCCCTACATAAACTGGTCGATGACTTAGTAAAAGCAGGTGTCCTAAAAAAGCAAAAATAAAAATTTGAATCTCCCATATTAGTAAAAAAGAAACCAGACAGAGTCTACAGAGTACTAGTAGACTACTGAAGAATGAATCAAAGAATTATAATGGATAATAATCGTGTTCCTACGATTGACGTTATTTAGCCTTATTTAAAAAATAAAAAATGGTTTACTACAATTGATTTAAACAGTGGATATTTACAGATTCCTCTCACAGAAGAATCCAAACAATACACTGGAATAAATGTGGATGGAATTGGATACGTATTCAATTCTACCCCAATAGGCCTAAGCATTTCTCCGTCCATCTTCCAAATCATCATGGATGACATATTCCACGATATATTTTGGAAAAAAATGGTATGTTATCTGGACGATATTTGCATTTTCGGAGAAACTTTCGAAGAATGTCTCAAAAATACAAGCGAAGTGCTAAAAAGACTAAATGAAGTAAATTTAAAAATAAAAACAAAAAAATGTCAATTTGCAATGAACAAAATTGAAATCTTAGGACATACTGTCCGATATAACGAATTACGCCCATTAAACAAAAATATTGAGGCTATAAAAAATTTAAACCCCCCAAATACATTAAAACAATTACGATCATTTTTAGGATCGATAAACTACCACAGAAAATTAATTTCCAACCTAGCTAAAATTACTGCCCCTCTCACTGATTTATTAAGAGGAACAGATAGCAAAATCAAATGCCAAAATTAAACTAAATCAAGAACATCTTGAAATTTTTGAAAAATTAAAAGAAATAATGATTTCCAAACCTGTATTAGCAATTTATGATCTGAAATTGGAAACTTGTGTAGAAGTTGATGCTTTGAAAATCGCATTAGGTGCAGTGTTGCTGCAAACTAATCTTGTTACGAAGCATAAACACCCAGTTGGATACTTCTCAAAAAGAGTCCAACCTGCCCAGTCAAAATTAGTTTCTTTTGACTTAGAAATGTTAGCAATTACGAATGCATTAGCCCATTTCCGTGGATACTTACTGGCATTACGCTTTGTAGTATACACGGATCATAAGCCTCTGATTTATCATCAGAAATTCAATAACCCAAGCTCAAGATTAATTAGATTAATCTCAAAATTAAATGAATACAGTTTTCAAATTAAACATATCACCGGAAAAAATAACTGTATGGCTGATATGTTATCTCGTCCTCATGACGAACCGGATGAAATTACGTTTGAAAAAGGTGAATTTTTAGTAGATAAAAAATATGCTCCCCAAGATGAAGAGAAAAATGTGAATACTCTATGTAGAATTCACAATGGCAACCTTGCCCCATTAAATCCTGTATTTTATCAAAACCAAAATACGTGGTACTACCCAAGTACTACGTCACAAAACTATTATTCCCCCCTTCCCCCGCATCAACTTTCCCATATTATCCTGTGGCACAAACCACAACCCCAATGAATGAATTTAATCATTCCCAAAATTGCCCAAATCAAACTACAAATGTAGTCACCAGATCTGCTCGTAAAAGAGAGTCAAATCTCGACAACCAGATCGAAATAACCCTTCCTGAAACTCCCGACTACAAGAAAACTTCGAATCCCGATATAACATCACTTCCACAAACAGAAGACCAAACTTCTGAACCCCTCCAAAAAATCAAATTACCTGAAAATTTAAAAACAATGCAGGAAAATGACCCGCATTGGAAAAATGTTATTTCATTATTAAATTATAATGAAATTAAAACAGATAAAAACAAAATACGAAAATTAAATCGTACAATACAATTATACTTCCTCGACGAAAATAATGCTTTAAAGAAATTGCCCAACCCAATTTCATCGTATGATGAAGTGGTTACGGTAATTCCTGAAAAATTAATTCCGGTAGTTCTTAAAAAACTACATGACGATCCATTGTATGGAGGTCATTTCGGAATTAAGAAAACAAAAAATAAAATAAAAAACCAGTTTTTCTTTAAAAACATGGTACAAAAAATAACTGAATATGTATTGTCATGTCATAAGTGTCAAATGGCACAATATTCCCCGAAAGAGGCTGGCTACCTCAAACATATAGAAATTGAAAACCCTAAACCATTCTCGCATTTAGAGATCGATTTCATAGGGAAATTTAATACCGAGTATGAACACTCATATGTGCTTGTTGGTGTTGACAAAAGCACAAACTTTTGTACCATACGCCCAACAAAAAATCCAAATCCTCAATGCGTAATTGACTATCTGAAATTTATTTGTTATACGTATGGCACACCCAGAAAAATTTCTTGCGATAACGGAGGTCATTTTGCCAATGAATCCGTTTGTAAATTCTGCGAAGAGAATAATATTAAAATTATTTACTCCTCTTTTTATTCCCCCCAATTGCAAGGACTCGTTGAAAAAATCAACGGTGACATTAAAAAATCACTATCAAAATACGACCATTCAAATGAAAAAGAATGGATCGAAATTATTAATAAAATTATTTTTGCATATAATATAAGTCCAATTGAACACTTAAATAATAAATCCCCATTTTACCTACTTCATGGATTTAATCCTGAAGTACATTTACCAGAAATACCTGAAAACTCTGGAAATAAAATAACTCGTGAAGAAGAAATTGAAACGCTTTTTCAAACAAGAGAAAAAACGCCGAGCTTAGCAAAGAAAGCATCGGAAAAAACGCAAAACATTATAACGCACATCACAAGACCATTGTCTTCAAGCCTAACGACCTTGTTTTACTGCGTCAATCAAAAAACGTTGCAAAAAATAAAAATAAATACACCGGACCACATAAAATTGTTAGAAAGGTCACGGATTTAAATTATATAATCCGTATTAAAACAGACGATAAAACGGCATATGACGAAACAATGAACGTGCGACGATTAATTCCATATAAATCTCGTAACATCAACGAAACGAATACCGAAATAAAGTCGGAAGAAAATGACAAAAATCTCAAAAACCCCATCCCAACCCAAATTGTATCTAAACCAAGGGGTCGCCCTCGGAAAAAACTAAAGTAGCTGTGTGTAAAGTATATTACCTGCATCTACATAGTTCTTTCACTCACAACTTTTACCTTCTTCTCTCCCCCTTTTTTTTTTCTCCCCCTATTCCTTCTGGCATAGTCTAGTCATAAAATTTTTATAAATCTAAAATATTAGAAAAATTAAGCTGTATAAATATATATTTGAAAAAAACTCACCTATTGCCCATGTCTCGGAATATTCCTCTAGAAACTCCTAGCCATTCTCCACTGGCTGAACTGCTGGTTCCAGTTGACATCGAGGATGCATTCCCCTGATCTTGAGCGCCATCTGAAGACCCACTCTCTTCGGTGCACACACTCTCTTCTATCGAAGGAGTATTCCACAAGAAAGAGTAAACAGTTGGATAGGACAGCAGCCATCCAACACGATAGGACATTGCTCGATTATATTCAGTTGCATCGTAGTGACGTTGAAAAAGGAAACCGGCAGTGGAGATCGAAAGGTGTAAACGCGGTTTATAATGTTGATTGACAAATCGGACAAAGTGAACCCCAGCTGTCCCAAGTAAAAGATCGTTGACATATTCTATGGTAACCTTCTCGTTGGTCTGTTGGGATACACACAATAGACCAACCAAAAGCCTGGAAAGTATGCCCAGCCAGACCAATCCCCGAGTGTCTAGGTTCCCTTGGAAAACTAGCTTGAACTTGGATGGCCCAAACTCAACAATCATTGAATGAGGATAAAATATGCGAAGCTCAAACAGTAGCTTCTTGGCATATTCCTCAGATTCAGGACAATAGGTAAACCGGATGGAATGGCTCCAGTAACCCAAATCCTCTTCAATAACCTCACCAGGGATCCGCGACAGCTCGAAGTTATTCAAAAAAGCACCACGATCAGATATGGTAGACACGCGATAAAATAGCGAGAAAAGACGATGGAGCAAAAAATACAAACGGGGCTCGCACATACAAATCTGAAATTGTCGAATCTTGGTGAGAACCTGATCTCTGAGAAACCAGGTCTCATTAGCCTCAACAACTCCCGATGACATGAACATACAGTCATTCATGTAAACAACCGACATTTTTCTCACTAAAATGTTATTTTAAATAAAAAAAAAAGAGAAAAAAAATCCGCACAAGACACCTCACTAAAACTTGGCTCTACGAATAACACTAAAAAAACAAAAAAACAGAAAATATGGCGCAAAGAGACGGACAGATCAGGAACAAACGAATGCAAAACACGGACTAATCGGTCAAAATTAATAAACTTTATATTAATCACTTGACTGAAATTTATAATTCGAATGTCTACAAAATTTGTTTCCCCCTTTTCCACAGCAATCTCAAGTCATAATAAATTCCTAAAATTCATAATCGATTTACTCGTAAATAATTTAGACGTTGCATTTTTTCTGTTTCAGGAAATGTATACGAATCTACTTTTCTATTTCGCAATAACTATTTCTTCGATTACTATTGCGCAAAGAACATCGTCTGACCCATATAGGATTACGACGGCGCAAACTGGTGCTTATTTTCAAGAAATAAGCAATATTTTTGTAAACTCTAAATCTACCCCAATAATTTACTCTATTAAGCTAGATCTGCATGAATCAGCAGACAAGCTATTAGCAACAAATTTTAAACACCGATTGTGTAATGAAACAACCTGGAAAAATTGCAAATATGCAGAAATGGCAAAACGATTAAAAAATGCAATAAAAAACCTGAAAGAACAAAATACCGCTATGATCCAAGACTTCTATTCAACGCCATCTTCCATTCGAAGCAAACGAAGCGTATTCACTCCCATCAGATCTTTTTTTGGAGATGCGCTACGCTTTTACTGTCGAGTGTTAAACTTTAGAGATGGACAAAATTTTCTAGCTAACGAAATCTCATTGAAAGAAGAATATGATATTATAAAAAATCAACTATTGACCGAGCATGCAGCGTTAGTAAATACGTCCACTAATTTGCATAGTTTTATCGACCATACAAATAATTTTATGACAAAATTTGTTTTGCATACAAATTCTTTTATGGAAAATTCACTAGAAGAACATGAACTTCTAATTTCTCTAAATTATATACAAGGATTCTATGATAACTACCTTATAAACACGATAAGATTATCAAACATCCTAACATCTTGTAAATCTCATATGATCCCCCCTTCAATTATTTCGAAAGAAATATTAGGAAAAGACATACTAAAACTTTTGGAAATTACTAAAAATCTAGACCTTGATCTAGCCATCCCCATTAAGGATATTCAAAATTACTATCATGCTGAACTTGTAAATTGCAACTTCTTTAAAAATATGTTAGAATTAGAAATCAAAATTCCCCTAAAACAATTAGATTCTAAATACGAAATTTACGACTTCATTCCGCTCACATTCAAAAGTCATTCTAATGAACTGTGCAGCAAGAACCATCCCTGATTATTCATGAAATCAGAACAAACTCCGTACGTTATATTAGTGGAACTAATCTCCACTACTGTAACTCGGATAAACCATTATGCTTCCTTCCATCTAATAGAGGAAGTGATGAATTGTCTTCTTGTGCAAAGAATCTTTTCTTTCAAGATTTAAATCAAAATTTATTACAATCCTGTTCGTTTAAATGTAATCCTAACAATAACCAAACATTAGTGCATCCTATTGGACACACCAAATTTGCTATTGTAAACTTCAATTCCCTAGTAGCAATGAATTCTATTACGAAAAAATCAGAAAAACTAAAAATCAATAATAGCTCCCCCGGAACCTTTATTCTGGACGTACCTTGTCATATCCAAATAGAAAACATTGACGAAAACAATAAAAATACAGTAATTATCCCAATAGAAATTCCCTGTCTCTCTGAATCATTAGAAGAGACTATTAAAATCAAAAATCATTTACCACTACTGTGGACATATTTTTCCAATTCTACAGAACCTTTTGACCTTGCCATAGACCTGGCAACGACAAAGGTCTTCAACCCCAAATGGAAAAATTTTGTTCCCCACACTGTTCCTGTTAACAACCTGGAAAACAAAATTAAATCCATTGAACTACAAATACCTGACCAAAACTTTAATGATTACCTAACTTTTGTAAATGGGATATTCTTATTGTGGTTAATTACAATCTCGTTTATTTTAATTTTTACTATTGTATATTTAAAGTTAACCTCCCATCGAAATTGTGCTAATTTAACAAAAAGCACAGCATTGTAAAAATTACGCTAAATAATGCGATATATTAATTTCCTATATATATCTAAAAAAAAATTTGTTACTCATAATTAATGTTTGTAAAATATTTTATTCTAAGTATATATTCTCGCATTATATGACATAATTTTAACCACGCATAACTAATAAGAATGTTTGTTTCTTTTCTTCTTTTTTTCGTACTTGTTGGATAGACTTTGGAAAATTTTTTTTTTCTTGATTTTTTTTGTTCCCCCGGAGAATTGAGTAACGTATATTTTCGTCTATTTTTAGAAATGACGAACATATTCGTCCACACATTTTCGAACACCAAAAACGTAGATATTTATCAACAATAATCATCCTATAACTCTTTATAAACAACCACTAAATTACCCGTATTCAATTTTACAAATATAGATATACCTTCTGTATATTCATGACCTAGTTGTTCCTGTCCCTCGAGTACTCGACGAGTCAGCACAACCCTATAATAACAACACCCTACCTCACTTTACCTATCCGACACGTACATTTTCATACCCTGAACGAGTATATAATCCCTCGATTCAGTGGAGAAAGACACAGTTCCTCGACAGCTACTTCTAAGTTCCTGGAACCTCTCTAGTAGAAGTCTCTAGTGAACAGATAGTCTTGCTTGTTGAATTGTGATTGTATATGTATTACTATTAACGTATGTGTATGTACTGTGATGTACAAATTATTATTTTATTAAATGTGTAAACTCACTCGTGTGTTATAAAATATTATTGAGTCTCTAACATATGTTAAGGTCCACTATAGTGTGTGGATGATAAACTTGAATTTATTTTAGAAGTATTACTGCTTTTAAAGTACGTGATATTTCGTGTATAGTGTAACACTGAAAGTGGTTCTAACTAGGTACTTTACCACCTCTTTTGGCCTTTACACTAATCAATTTCTAATTTCTAGCTTATAATAGCTTGACACCATTCTGGAGATCAGCCAATCAAGTTACATGTCCAAGGAGGGAGTGTTGGAACTATTTGATTATTGTACATGAACTAGTTGGCTACACTGATATATCGCCTGAATACATTCTCTATGTTATTGGTTATATCGACCTCTATCGATTAAGAACACTTTGTTCAGTCGTATTACTAATACGACTTGCTTTTCTGTTGTTCTTTCTGAGTACAATAAATATTCTTGGTGCGGTAAATGTGTTTTACATATTTTATTTCTAATTAATAACTTCGTCACTTCTTACGAGTACATCAAAACCCCCTTGATGTCCAATATTATATATTATATATTATTATGTACCAATATGGGATATAACAAAATGTGTCAATGAACTGGAATGTGTACCTATTCCTCAATGAATAGGAGCGAAAATTATCATGTGGATTCTTTGGATTCATATCTCGGTCAAGTTTGAAGATGGGTCGAATCCGTTCATTATTTTCAATCTGAATACAATTGGAGCAGGGCATAATTATTTACGAATCGAGAAAAAATTTGGCATATACAGGTCTTGGGTGTATATCTTGGTCAAGATCAATAACGAACCAAATCGGCTCATTAGTTTCAAAATTACAGTTTTTTGAAATTTTCGTTGTAACAAAAAATTCTTAAAAACTATAATAAAAGCAGCACGCAATACGCACATTTTGAAATTCTGTCTATTCTAGGCGAAATCTCCCTTTCCTACTGACGTGGCATCAGCATTATTAAAATTTTGAGCTCTTTTTTAATTTATTCATTCGAGCAAAAGTTATTAGATTCTATACGTATTTATGAGGGTTACTGGAGGACTAGAAATCCTCCATTGAAATATAAAAAAACTCTCTCCATGGGAAAAGCTAGGATAAAATCTTTAGCAAGGATCCAAGGTCTTGTAATTTTTTCTTTGTATCAAACAAAATATTAATTTTTTATTTTTAACAAAAGTAGGTACATGTTTTAGAATTTCTTATAGTGGGGCTTCGCCTAGTTTTAGGAAACTTAGTCCACCACGACCCCTCAGCTTCGACTCTGACCCTTTCGATAAAGATTATATAAAATTTCACGTCGCGAAAGTATTTTCCAACTACGAATCCCGACACCACTCTCTATCAGATGGTCGATCCTGGCTACGCTACTGAAGTAGATATACTACATACATTTTTTACGAAGATTGTGAGTCTTTTAAAATCAAAAGTAAATGTAATAGGCCTACCAAGAAATGAAGTTGGATCGTAAATGTAATTTACATTTTAACTTAAAAACATCAATTATTTTTTTATTCTAGAAATTTATTCACGATCATCGCCATGGAAAGAGAAAAATATTCTTCAAAATTAAAAATCGATAATCGTGAATTTTATAACCCACTTTTTTGAATCATAATTATTTTCAGTGCTTCTCAAAAGCAGATGGTCACGACATTTTTTTATTAATTTATTTAACTACCTACCTATTCATCTGCCTCATTCAGGACTAATAATCTATAAAAAGAGGAATAAAATACTGCTACGGTTTTATGCACAGAAGCTGTGAATTGGCCTAAATGCTTATGAAAACAAAACAAAACTCGAAACAATCTTTTCTGATTATCACTGGCTATATTTAGATTGGTACTGTAAGATCTTACGCATTAGAATTAACTTTTTATGGGCTAAAGTAAACAACACGAGTCTATTTTATTATATACGTATAGACTTACAGCTTATCCATATTCAGCAACAAACATTTGAGTCCTTGTATAATAGTGGATCAACAACCTGATGTTGACAACGAAAATAGTGAACATGATATTTTTGGGATGCCCTACACTTCGCGAATCGAATGCGAAATGAGATAGTCTCCGGTATACATAGCAACTTACATATAAATTATCTCCATGAAGGTCGTACAAAGAAGAAGTGGATTCAGGAAACAAGTTTGGTGATGCCAAAAAATTATAGGTAGTTACCTACATATATCCAGAATTTTTTTTTTTTACTAATTTTTTACTACATTGAATTGAATTTTCGAAGGCGAATAATCTGAAATGTGTAAAGGAAAAAAAATCTGTTTTAATTTTATTAAAAATATTTCTTGGACTACTACTTAAAATTTTCATTAAATTAAAGAAGTTCTAAGCAGCAGTCCTCTTGTGTTCACAAATAAAATCATTCCAATAGCAGGCCAGTCAGAAAGGTAGATTTCGGGTAGAATATATAGAATTTCAAACTATGTAAATTGGGCCAAATCAGCTTCCTAGTTTCTGAATTACAGCTTTTTGAAGTTGACTTTATAATACAAAATTCTTAAAATTTGTAGGCCTAATGAACGCAACCTGCAATATACGTAATTAAAAAACCTGTCTATTCGAAACGAAATCTATTTTTCCGACAGGCATCCCACACTATTTGTTGGATTTAGCCCATCTTTGAATTTAACAGCGATATAAATGCAGCGTATGCACATGACAAATTTTATCTCGATCTGATAAGAATTGCGCCCTTCAGTCAAATTTTAACTTCAAACAGCAGCCATTTTGAAACTAATAAGCGGATTCTGCTAATCTTTGAATTTGACCGAAATATAAACTTTCCTATAGTACCCACATGCCGAATTTCGCCACGGTCCATGATGGCCATACCCCTTTAGTCTGTTGATAAATTCTGTTATATCTGATATATATATGTATATAATTACTAGTGAATACCCAATGCTGCTACCCAGTAATTATTCACAGATTTACATAAACCAAAAATGTGTCCGAAATTATCAATTACTTAGGTGCAAAAAAAAAATATTTAGAATTAGATTGAAACTGAAATAAATGCATATCCAAATATATCTGTAACTATGGTCACATGATATCGTAACAGAAGTGGCTTTTATACATAAGATAGATTTATACATTCAAAAACTTTTAGGGGAGGGTGTTTTTAAGGCGTCGAAACCATGACCAGAAAAACTATAGCAAAATTTTCCCATATTCTACCCTCAGAATGGGTAAATTATACAAATCCTCCTAAAAGTAGAATTATATTTAGAATTTTAGAAATTATCTAATCTATCCTAGCAGCCAATGTATGTAGGGTAGTCCCATTTTTCATTTGTTTTTGAAGTTAGAAAAAAGTCATCTTTCGTGACTTCTCTTAATTTTTAGTCCAGATTTTGAATTTATCATAAGATATTATTCACAACATTTGCAAATACCAAAAACTGGATAAGTTTGCTTTTTTGAATGAAAATTACCGTTTTTTTTAGAGATTTTATAATTTTAAAACTAGAGGAAATTTTACAATTTTACCGGTCAAACATCAAAATTGGAAGAGTATTGACAAAGATATGATAATATAACTTAAAATAAGCCATTTGTAAGAAATGGTGACGGCATCAACCGCAGCATTTTCATTCTCACTGTGGCAACTAAAAACACGGGTTACCAACATATAATGGGAGAAATATAATTTGGATGGTATTGTAAAGGTCTGTGAAGTATATAACTGATAATTCACAGCAACAATAAATGTCGTATATCATAGAGAAAAGCGAGGGAGCAGATCCATGTTCTAACAACACCCCAAAAGGCTCCTAGACTAACCTATCTGTCACTGTCTCATAGTAGGACATTTAACGAATGTAGAATGTCAAAGTCTGAGCAATCTCATTTGACACTATTTGTATATGGAAAGAGTAAACTTACATAAGACTTATTTGAATAAATAATTACACTCTCCGTTAATATTTGAATCCATTTTATTTGCATCTGACATTGATTAAATTCACCGACGCATGTGGTTCCCTGAAACAATGTTAAGGATCTGTTAACCCACGGATGTTACCAAAAGTGAATCAGGTATGTGATTTCTGCAATCTGGACAAACTGCTCCATAAACTCTTGTTATTATTCACTGAGTTTATGTTAAATAATTTATATTTTTCTACAAACTTGGACACATTTTAATCATCGTGATTTTTACCAGTTGCCAATTAAGAATGGACTGGGGCCAGTAGCTAATTCTCTGGTACATCTAGTCATGTAGAGATGTACCAGCTAAAAATTAAAAAATACATAAAGAAAATAAAGAGGAGAAAAACAATATGAAGAAAAAAATGAAGAAAAAAATGAAGAAAAAAATGAAGAAAAGAAAGAATGATGAGGAAAAAAATTCTGAACTGTGTTTGTGTGGGAATTAAATTAATAAAATATGGGTAAGCATTTTAGCAGTCAGTCTTATCAGTTCTGAGAAGTTAGATCATATAAAAAAACTACACTCATCTGTTGAACACACTTACACTGACACACATATAAAAACATCACAAATACATTTACAGCATCTCTGTCTGGTAAGGCAAGTGGCAATAATAAGAATAATAAAAAATGTCTTTCTCCAAAATGTAGACTGACTAACAAAATGCTCACGTACATTCAACACAGACATACACATACACACACATTGAATTAGTGTGTGTATTTTAGGTTCCTGGTACATCTCTGCAATGGTAGAACAACTGCTTTATAAATGATGTATTAAGGTTGTTTCTACACTGAGTAATGAAGTGATTTTTAGTTGTATGGTTGTATGTTTTGTTATAATTAGATGCTGAGTATCTCACAGAGTTCTTTAGGGTAAAAAGAGCCTTTTATCATTTCACATGTAAGTAGTGGAGTATAAATGGTAATATTAGCTGTGTATGTTTTTACAGTATGCCTTTAGAATTTAAAAGTTTTAGACAAATTTACTTTACAGTTGTGAATTTCTGTGTTTCTTTTCAAATTTCAAGTGTCTTCACTGTTCATAACCTTCCCAAATTAAGTGAAAGTTGAAATTTTTTTATAATTTTTTTTTACCAAGTAATTAAGTCTACTACAGATTTTGCTATGAATAATTCAGAAGTAAATAGCTTGGAAACTGAAATCAATATTATTGATGATCTCCTGAAAAATCCCTTTAGCTGCAAATCCTTTCCGGAGAAAAAAGCAGTAATTGAAAAAGGTAGACCATATCCAGATTTACTAAATTTGAAAACTGATTATAAAGATAAAAATAAAACTTATACAAGAGCATTTCAGGGATCACAATATAATGCTTATCCTTGGTAGTGTGGTTCGAGTAAGTTGAATAAGTTATTTTGTTGGCCTTGCCTTTTATTTTCAAATGTTCAATTAACTTGAAACAAAGATGGATTGGCCAATTTGAATAATATGTCCCACTCTCAACAAAAGCATAAAGCATCTTTAGCACATCTGCAAAGTATTTTAAATTTAAATAGTTTTGGCCAGCAAAGAATAGATGAAAGTTTTGATAATCAGCTCAAGATAAGCAATACTGAACATAATAAAAAAGTTGCCAAGAATTGTGAAATTTTAAAGTGTCTTATTGATGTTACTTGTTTTCTTGCAAATCAAGAGTTGACCTTTCGAGGACATGATGATGGAGAAAATTCATTGAATAAGGGCAGTTATAAAGAACTTTTAAACTTGATGAAAAATTATGACCCATTGCTAAAAGAACATTTAGACACTTCCACTAACTTTAAAGGCACTTCATCATCAATTCAGAATGACATCATTTCAGCTATTTTTCTAGTGTTGGAAGATAGAATTTTAGAAGAAGTAAAGCAGGCTCCATTTGCTGTCATAATGATAGATGAAACTTTGGATACTCAGAATATTTCACAAATGTTTAGTATTATAAGGTACATTTTAAATGGTAGAATCAAAGAAAGATTCTTAGGATTCACAGATGTTAGTGCTGATAGGACTACTAATAGATTACTTCCTCATGTTGAAAATATATTAAAAAAATTGGAACTTGAAAATAAACTAGTTGCTCAAACTTAAGATGGTGTCACTGTAATGTCTGGACATTTGAATGGTCTTCAACAAAAAGTGAAAGAAAAATTTCCCCTTGCCTTGCATGTTCATTGCTACGCACATGTTCTAAATTTAGTTTTGTCACAAAGTTTTTCTGATATTAAATCATGTAATATTTTCTTCCAAACCCTAAATGGAATAGCTACTTTTGCATCACACTCTTCACAAAGAACATATGCTTTGAAGGAATTTTTATAAAGAAAAATTCCATCTTTAGCTACAACTCCTTGGTCATTTACATCCCATTTGGTAAATGTTGTCTATAAATTTTCACCCCACATTAAAGAATACTTTAACCATATATCAAACGGATCAGAATGCGATGTTAAAGATAAAACAGCACCCAAGGGGTATTAAATATTCTTAAATAAGTTTGAAACTCAATTCCTACTCAAAGTATTTTCCATAATGTATGAGCATACTGATATTATATTCAGCATTTTGCAGCAAAAGAATGTTGATATTTTACATTGTACTGAAAAAATTGACAAGTTCAAAGTAGTTTTACAAGAAATGAGAAATACTGGGTTTGTTACTTTGTGGAAGGAAGTGGATAGTTCTGTCACAGAGGAGTCAAATGAAAAAATAAAAAAAGGCGACTTAATAATCCAGGCTTGGAAGATTCTGAAGAAGATCTATACAGACATTTGTACCTTCAAATTATTTACCATATTGCAAGACTTGTAAGTGACAGATTTGCATCTATAAAAAAATTGAACTTTTTCAATTTGATCAAGCCAAATGAAAATTCTACTTCTAAGCAAATTTTTGATGGAAGACTTGATATTCTCATGGAAACATAGAGGGATTAGATTTGGAGGCCTTGAAAAATGAATTGATTGTTTTTAACTCAAGCAAGAATATTCCAGATATTGTTAAATCACCTGCAGACATATTAAAGTATCTAATAAACTCGAACTTGACATTAGATGGATTTCAGTAATTGACAAAGCTTTGTTGTTTAATTTGTACAATTATAGAAACTACAGCTTTGGTTGAACAATCTTTTTCAGTTTTAAAAAGAATTAAAAATCACAACCAGTCAACCCAGACTCAAAACCGAGTAGGTAACTTAACTAGTCTTTCTATAGAAAAAGAATTGTTGAACGAATGAAAGGAAGAGTCAGGTTTCTATTATAAAGTTATTAAAAATTTCTAAATATCAACAGTTGTGTTGAATTTACTTTCAAGTAAATTGGTTTTGTTTTTAAATAATTTAATCTTATTTATTTTACTTTTTACACATTCTTCTAATTTTTCTTTACTTCAAAAATCAAAGTAGATGCAGTTTATACTTGTTAGTTTTAAATACTTCACTGTATTAATTTAGACAATTTGAGAATTTCTAAAAAAAACTTAAGGGGTGGGTATAGCCTAACCTTGGAGATGTATCCCAAAAAAAGCAGGATTTGCCACTGACTGAGGCATGGCTACATAAACCAAAACGAGCTTGCCTCTAAAACAATGAGCAACTGAGAGACGTGGTTTTGGGGAATTGTATATAAAGACATTGCCAACTAAATACAATAATCAATTGAGGACCATGTTCAGGTTGGTCCAGGATCCCATATCATACACATTTGACCAGTCAAATCTTTAAAAAGTTTCCTCTATTTCTAAAATTAAAAGAGAAAAATTGTTGTGGATTACTTTAAGTTATGGAAAATATTCTGATAACAAAAAGTTTTCTGCAGTTATTGCATGTTTGCCACAAATCATACAAAGGATATGAGGGAGCAAAAACCTCAGCAAACACTGGAAATTTATCCTAGATTTTTGAGGAATTTTATACTGGCTACATAAAGAATACATATGTATATGTGATGACTAATGGGGACATATTTTATTGTTGCTATGACAATCAGTAAAATATGGCAAGTGCATTGATAAGCTAGATTGTGACATCACCTGAAATGTGAATTGTCGATTTATCATGGTTTGGAAATTGCAGCTTACTTTCATGAATTTGCAAATAATTACAAACAAACATACATTGTGTTTAACATTTACTGCACAAGATTAGTCACCTTGAAGGGATGACTGTTGTCAAAAGGCCAAGCCTTTCACCTTATAAGAGTTGTCTAATCCCCACAATTTCATTTCTCATTATTAAAAAAAACACGAAGTATGTTCTAGTGTTTGGTATTTGCAGGGGTTACAAAAAATTTCTGATGAATAATTGAGAATCTACGATAAAAAATAAGGATAGTCACTATATGGACAACTTTTTTCTATCTTCAAAAGCTAGGGAAAAGGAGGTTTACATATTAAATTTACCACCCTGTATACCTAAATACTATATGTAGGTATTATTAAAGTTTAGTTTTTATTCCAAAGCAGAAACATAATATCCAGTTGTGGGAACCACCATACTTTGTCTAATATAAAATACATTCGCCAGTTATAGTTTGCGGTGAGATGGCTGTGCGGTTAAGTTCACTGCTTTTAGCTGGCAAATATGTAGGTCCTAGGTTTGATTCCCCGAGCCGACAAAACCTACATCTGGTGACCCTTGATGTGTGCTGGACACGCGACGTACCCTAGTGGTGCATGGTGGAACTTACAACTCTCCTTCCTAACTTGAGTTGCCAATAGATAGCACCCTATATAATGGAAATAAAATCCGTATAGGTAGTATAAGCCTGTGTGTACAGGTATAAGAGGCAGTTTCTGACTCCACCCAACCTTCCACAGCATCTAATGTCGTTCAACTTGTGTTGAGTCTCTCTAGGGGGGAGTGTGTGGGAACTGCCATACATTGTCTAATATAAAATACATTCGCCAGTTATAGTTGACGGTGAGATGGCTGTGCAGTTAAGTTCACTGCTTTAAGCTGGTGAATATGTAGGTCCCAGGTTTGATTCCCCAAGCTGACAAAACCTACACCAGTTTTTTTTCTGAATGATTTAAAGTGGTCTATGGAAATTTGGAGGGTTGAAAAACAAAACTAATTCATCAAAATAATTACATTTATTTTAATTTGATGACTGAATGTAATAAAAACTATAGAAAACAAAAAATAAACATGTTTGAGAGAAAATATTGAGGTAAATTATAATTACATCAGGCTTCAATTTCAAAGAAGATATTTACTATCTACCTATACTTACCTATAGATAATATCATTTTTAAAACTGAAATAAGATACCTACAGATAATTTTAAAAAATCATGCTCCTTCATGATTCAAAAACATTTTTATAAATTATTCAATTTGATTAAAAAAAAAAACAAAAAAAACTTACTGATCCTTCAGTTTTCCTTTTAAAATTAAACCGAATCCAAAGTATAAATCTCTATAGAGTGAGAAGCCTGTACCTGTTTTGTTTTGCTCCATCTCTCTCTCTCATGTCTTCTCTTTTATTTGTCATCTCATCTCTTTCACTTCGTTATCACCCCTAATTTTAATTTCTTTTATTTCATATTTTATCATTTGACACACATATTAATTATGTATGATTTTTCTTTGCAAATGTTTATTTGATTTACCATTTTTTTTCTAATTTACATATTTTATCAATTGCTTTCTGGTTATTTTTGCTTTTTATCATTGCTCCGCTCTGTTGTGTGTTTGTATTTGCTCTGCCATTTGCATCTTAACTTTATTTCATTGATTTATCTAATAAATGCATGCTTGCTCATCTACTTTTCTTGCAACAAAGCCTATTGTCATTGGCTAATTTACTTCCTTAATAAATTGCAGCGACCAATCCTAACTGAATTTATTTCAGCTTAGTTGCTGCATTACAGGGTATGATAATAAAAAGCTAGATAATTGTAGGTAGATGCTACCTACATGAGGTTCATGGAACCTGATGAAAAGTGGTTTACGTGTAGGGTGACCAAATTATTTCTCGGTACTGATAGCCAGCTGGTTTAAAAGCCTAACTGTACATAAAACGTACATACTGATTAGGGCAATTGTCCAAAGGCACCATGGTACCATATACAAACCCCAACACATATTGTATCAGCAAGTACGTAGTATTTTACGTACTTGCCTTTTCCATTTACCATTTGTTGGTAAACATAGAAACGTATCATCTGTATGAATGCATATAGACAACGTATTTGTTTAAAGTGCGATACACTAATAATCTGGGTGACTTTAGTCTGCGACCCTTCTGTCAAGACAGGGCTAAGCCCAGTATGGACGAGGTGAGGGTAACATCCCCACAGTAATTTATGTAGATGAAATGCGATAACAAAATCCCTACCATTACTGCAAGATCACTTTGTTAGGCTGGGTTGTTATTGTTTAATTCTTCGATCAACGTTCTGAATTTGTCTCATTGTAAATCTAATAATTTATGCAAAATCTTATTCGTCTCCAATCTAAATTGTTTCCAATGTCTAACGAAATCAAAATCTACATAAATTGCGTATATGAAAAATATCTTTCCTTTCAAAATTTCAAGCCATTTGGTCTTCATCTGTTACAAATTCTAGCCGCCATATCACATTTGTCTCATTTTGTGAAAGACTTAAGCATCCAATTTATAAACGTAAAAGTGCTGTTCTTTAATTGTGATAACATTGATCCAATTACATCATCTGTGAAGTACTTTTTATGAAATAAATTTGTAATTCAGTTTTCCATGGTTTTTTAAATTATATTTTTCAAGTAATACAACATTCTTTACCAGGTAGAGCAAGTCTGAGCAATTACTAAGAATTGAATTTTGTGGTGAGTTTTTCATCTTTTGGGAACTGAGTCCGATCTACAGCAGTTCAGCAGGGCTTCCTGAGGTGGATCATCTGGAGATTTTGGTGTTGCTCTTCATCAATCAAAGATCGCATCATTTCAAAGTCGCTGCTACACTTGTGAATGAATTCTCAGTAATACAAACTATTTTTTTATATGTATTTTGTTCCATTTATTGTGTTCACCTAGGATTCTAAAATTAAAATGTTAGCCTAATTTAATAGGTATGTGGTGGGAGAGGGTGGTTGGTTTTTCTGGCTCTTGGGTGTTTTGTTGATTGTGGTGTTTCCCTCCTTCCCTCCTAAATCTGTCTTTTCCTACACTTGGCCATGCAGGTAACTGTACCTTTTTGTTTATCTTCTCTTGTTGGTTTTTCTTTGTATGTTGTGTGACTTTTTCCGACGTCATAAGAAAAATTCTAAGAGCATATTAATTGCCTATATTCAAATTTTAAACTACAACTTAAAGAGAACTGTTGTCAAAATTTTGCAATGTTGATGAAAATAAAAACATTTAAATTGTTTCCAAAGCAGGTAGTGACGAACGTTGTTTATGAGTCTTACATGTAGTCTTTTAACATTTAAAAAAATATAGCTTATATTATAGGTAATGAATAAATCGCCATCACCGTCAGATAGCTGGATATACTTTCTAATTAGGCTTAATCGCTACCATTTTTTTTTTTTTTTTGAAAATATGTTGCAAAATTTTGGAATGATGATTTGAAGAATTATCACTTGAAACGTGAATTTTCATTAATTTCCATGTTCATATCTGATCCCAATTTGTTTAAAACTCATTATATTACGAGAAAATTTATTTTGTTTTTGTTTCCAGAAACTTTATTATTTAATTAGTTTGAGGGTGTAACATGTTTGAATTAATTGGGTGAAGAGGGAAGGAGTGGGGGAGCTTTAGCTTATTGTGGTAGGTACCTCTGAAGTGAAACAAAATTTCAATGAAAATAATAATGTTTTTCATTTTGATGTTCTTTCTTTAGAAAACGAATTTTGGTGTGGCTGCATAATCGACTTTCATTATTATACTTATTCGAGGGTCGATTGATTGATGTAGAGAACATAATTATATAGATTGAAAGAAATCATATTATCTACGTTGGGCACCGCACACAATAGTGAAATTTCCTGATTTTAAACGTATTCTTTTTTTATTGTTTTTTTTCTTTCTTTTTTTATTATTATTCTAAAGCCAACCTCAAGGTTAGTTCCTTTTTTACCTACGTATACTTACCAAAGTGGGGAAAACGTTATCATTTTCAGAAAAATTGCGAAAAGTATGTAGGAAATGTAATAAAAGAAGGTAAACGGAAAAAAAAAGTTAAAGCGTAATTTGAAGGTACGTATCTGCATAATTACATGCATACCAATAAAAAATAAAATGCAGATCAAAATTCGAAACACTTTCCTCGGAATGGCGCTGGGCATGCTGCGCACAGCTTGAATGATAATGAACTTAGTGAACAGGACAACAATTTTTGTGCACACTCCAACGTATAAATCTATGCACTCCTATGTACCTATAGAATAATTATTTTCAAGAGCAATTTTTTTCTCGCTGAAGAATGAGAATAAAACAAAGAAGAAAAAACTCTAGCACAGCAAGCCACGCTAGAAAATGTAAGTTTTCTTAAACTAAATTATCTAAATAAATAAATAAATAAATAAACACACTTAAAAAATGAAAATATCAAAAGTATTTTCCCCTTCCAGAATATTGAGTAAAAATTATGTTTGATGAATATGTATTGAAAGGTTATAAAATACATGCGCAAGTTATTAAATGATTGCTTGGAAAATAACTGTTTAGCTGATTAAAACCAAATTTTGTAGAATCTTAGAATATAATAATTATATTTAGTTTCTATACCAAATTTCGTGTCGATTGTTTAAAAATTAAGCATTTTATAAACCATTAAAGCTTCAAAAATACAACATAATAGCATATACCGGACACATCATCCGGCCAAACAAGATCAAAACCAATAGTGTTCTTCTTTGTCAAGGTCTCTGTGAGTGTATCAAATCTCAAGACTATTAGATTAAAATTGTAACCTGTACCGCGTTATGTAGGAATGTGTGTAGTATCTACCAATGTATAATATGTATAAATGAATTTCAGTCAATCGTGCCAAAAGTTTCTTGGGGTCATGAGATGAAAAAGAATCCTACCCCCGATCGTGCGTATCAATACCAAATCAATTTTAATATTCAGATTTTCTTCGAAAACCTACATAAAAAGAATTCCTCGTGCATGCGCCTTCAAAAGAACTTACGGCGAACAAACCTGTGTAGGAGGATTTCAATGAAGTTTCCTTGAAAGGTTCTATGCCACTGTCTGAAGAATGATTTATTTTTCGTCATTATAACAAATACTTAGCCTGATAGGAATGCAAAATTGGTAACTTAGAGACTTCAATCGGTACCAAGGTCTAAATGCTTAAGTTACGAAAACAAAAATACTGAAGTCAAGTTTCAATAACTTTTAAGAATAATATGCAAAATTTGAGGTAAAAGTTTTTCAAAATGTCGCAAGTAATTCAGAAAAATTATAGCTTAATATGTTTAGCATTTCTTACCACTAATATCAAGGCATGCATATATTGATAATTTTATATTTCAGAAATTATAGAAAAATAAATCATCTATCAATTTATATTGACTTGTGACTGAAATAATTTGTAGTACGTAGGTACCTACTACCTACCTACGAAAAAGAGCAAATTAGCCTATATAATATTCTGTGAAAATTTTAATCCACTTTTTTTCACGAGAGAGATTGAATGGGGAGAAAAAAATAGGCGAAAATAGCCATACCAGAATACCAGAGGAATTTTTAAAACTCCCAGAAAAGAGCAGGGCTACTTCGAATTTTTACCCAATTTTCTTGCACACGGGGTATTAAAATTGACCTCACAAGAAAGATTAGGGGAAGGGATGTTGAAAATTATCCATTTCACGAGAAAAGAAAACGATTGGTAAAATTTTCCCATTTTCACCATTTTATTTTTATATATGTAGGTATGGTATGTATATATGTATGAATATAATTATGTATGTGTACATAATTTTTTACCTATACATACATCAACCCCACCACCATCACCATCACCACCAGCGAAAACTCCCAGATTGTCTATGCCCTTAGAAATTTATGACCTGCATTAGATGAATGAAAATTTTACCAATATTTCACGAAAAAACAAACAATTATTTCGGTTGTTTAGAGGAAACGTATTCAGGCTAGCCGTTCCCCTTAGAAAAGAAAATGTGGGTAATTAATTTCTGTGTCCTCGCCTCTTTCTTTCTCTTTAATTGATGTACCTAGCCTATCATGTTTTTTATTCATCTCCAGGTAAGGGAAACAGATAATGCTAATTTTTCAATCCTTCGTTTGACACCTCATTTTATAGAATGCGTCTATGGTAGTTTCCGTTCTCTGAAAATATTTATAATCTGATGGATGAGTTCGTTTCTGTCTTTGTTGAATATCGTTTTAATTTATTCAAAAGGTCATCAAAAATTTACTTTTCTGTGTAGTACGAACAATATATAAGCTGTAGCCTACCTATCTTAGTTTTCGCACAGCATTTAACTCGTAGGCTGCTATTACATTTTTATGTTCATCAAGGTTGTTTTTGAAAGATGAAATATTAAAGTTACTTTATACATTGTCGTACGTTAGGCACTTTTACTTCGGGTTTTTGAGTTCGACTAACCACGATTCAGTCATGAAGTTAAGAACGTTCACGCTGAGAAGAAAAGTATGACGTGTTCATAAACCTTGAAATCGTAATAAAAGATAGAAGCATAGGTAGGTAGTAGTTGACGAAAATTTGAACTGTTGAGAAATTTCACAAAAAATATGTATTATCATCTAGCCTATTGTTTCAATATTTGATTAGGTAATAGATATCCTATATAATATCTCATAAAATAAATCAATATTTCTCAGAACTTATTGAAAATTTTACAAGAGGGTTAAGAAATTGCATAATAGTTATTTGTGATACCAGTATATAAAGTAGATGATTTTGATTAGTGATTTTTGCAACACGAGCCGAAAGCGAATCATGGAAATCACCCGAGTATCAATCAACTACTATATACACATGCGTCAAACATTATTTTTTTCAACATCCCCTCCCCTTAAGAAACAAAAAAATTGACATAAATAAATATTTTTGAACATTCGGTATCATGTAAGCGCAAACTATACTCTCAACTTCGATTAAACTTTTTGGCATAGGGTGTATGGTGCTAGCCTGCAAATATATATGTCGGAAGTTCGAATCCCGATGTGGAAAAATTTTTACGGAAAAGAAAACACAAAAATTCTGAAAAATGACATATAGGCTATGATTTGTAGTAAATAGTACCAGTGTGTAAAATGACGCATGGGCCCAAGGCGATGTATAAAGTAAAGACCAATGTATAAAGTAAATACTTTATACACCGGTCCTAAATGGTTCTAAAATTACCTGTTTTATACATCGTCAAGTTGCGCTTAGTAAAAAAAAATTGAACTAAAAAGTAAAAATCAATTTTTCACAAGAACGATTTACCAATCAATGGAACCAAATTTTTTAAAACGTCAATTACTTTGAAAACAACTGAAAATTAACAATAATTTTAAATAACGTTAAACATCTTTAATTTTTGATTAAAAAGAGAAGCGTGATATTCAACACTATTTTAAATTGTAGATAATTTTCTATTGTTTTCAAAGTAATTGACTTTAAAAAAATTTGGTTCAGTTGATTGGTAAACTGTTCTTGTAAAAAATTATTTTTTACTTTTTAGTTCAATTATTTTTCATAATCTTTTTTTTAAAAAAAGCATGTTTTTAGAAAAATTTTTTTCATTTTTCTATTTTTTAGTCTTCTTTAAAAGTACTTCATGAATTTAAATAGATTACGTTGTTGTTGAAATTAAAAAAAAATATATTAGTATAAATACTATTAATAATTATTTACAATTTTTGTTTGTCTCTGCCTGTGCGTTGTCACTAATATACTGCCGGCACTAACATATTTCTCTAATTGTCTATGCTGGGTGGTGGCCTTACGACGGTGACCAGTTTTTTATATACATATATATATACTTTAAAAGCATGTAAAAAAATGCCTGCACAAAAGTACATACGTACGTACGTGTTGGTGAACTAAAGGAAAGCATATAAAAATGAAGTTTACAAATAGGTGTTGCAAAAAATTATCTTTGATGAGTAGTGCGAAAATAAAACGACATCTATACAGGATTTAAAATAATATTTTAAATAATTGGGTGATTTGTACAGCTGAATCGATTGAGAAATTACTCTCCAGGGTTGCTAGTTGTCCTGCAGATTTGTAAAACTCGCTGACTGTAGATGTGATGCCGGCAATGTCAGTTTTTATAACTTAGAGGCAGGGCCATAGAGAGAAAATTCGGGCCCAGATGAGAAAAAATTTATGAGCCCTTCAAAAAATTGAAAATTGCATATCTGTGTTCAATGCGATATCCAATAATTATTTGTGGGAGAGGTATTAGGTTATTGGAGAAGCTAATATTTTTTTACTGATTTTACTGCAGATTTTTCATGAAAATCAACTTTTTTCATTTTCTCTTTTTTTGTAAATAGCCCTAAAAATTTCGAGCCTGAGGAAAATTCCTATTCCACCCTCCCATCAAGCGTGCTTAGAGGAGAAGAATACAATATAACCTGTCAGAGTTGTTCTGACGGCTTTTACCGACTCTTGCATTTTTGATGATTCATGATTGTTGGGATCGATCAATTACTTATCCTGAACATTTACTGAAAAATTCCAATAATGAGTAGGTCAATTCGGAAAATCTGATACAGATTTTCTATGAAATAAGAAAAAATCTGTTTTATTCATAGCTTCCTGAATGAATGCTTTAATATTTGAAACAATAGTTTAGTTCTGTGAATAATATTTTATTACTTGACTATTGATTCCAACTACAAACATTTGACAAAAAAAAAAAAATTAAAATTAGGCTACCTATCTTATGAAATTATAGGACTTCTTAAAATTGAGCTCAGAAAAGGGTTAGGGATGGGGTCGATGAAAATAGAAAATGATTGTTACCATTTTCCCATTTTGACTTAATTTTTTTATGAAGGTATATACAAGCCCCGAAGCGCTGTTTTACAATACTTTGGCTTGTGCCGACCTTAAATTTCTGGTAACACTGTAGAATTTGTTGTTTCCGAGGAGATAATGAACTTTTTTTTTTCGTATCTGTGTGTGGCTGTATTGGTAGTGGCTGTCATGGCTGTAGCCACGAGTCCTGTGCGCACTGGCGATGCGCAGAGGACTCGACATGACTGGAGAGACTGGGTTGAGGCGACGCCAACCAGTTGTCTAGCAGCGAGGCGAGAGCTAAGGTGTGTGACAACGTAATATTTTATTCGTCCTTGTGACATTAAACCAACACAAGTAAACTCCTCCACTACATGGTAGCAGGAGCACAGTGTCGTACACTGGACCTCGAATTCTATAATTCGTCTTCAATCGAAATTTAATTTCGCGAATCGAAACGTAGTTTCGGAATTCGAAAATTAATTTCGTGGATTGAAACTTGGTTTCGGATATCGAAAATAAATGTAACAGATCGAAACCTGGTTTCGAAAATCGAAAATTAATTTCGAACATCGAAATTCGATTTCGGAACCGAAATTTAATTTCGAACCCACACGCTTCCACTAGTCATAGACTCTCATCCGTACCGAGTACGCACTTAACAGTCTCGTTAAGTATTAACCTAACAGTTAATCCCAAACCTAAACAGTTTGACTAACGAGACTGAATCTCAATTCAGTTCTATTTCTCTATACCCCGTATAGTAAATTATCTCCTAATTGTTAATTAGTAAATAAATGGCGTTCGTAATTGTCGCTCACATAACGCTGACGAAAAAATAATTCTCAATTATTTTTCCGCCACCCCCAGCGCCATTTATTACGTATATTATTCCAGGAATAATATACATCGAATCCAAAAATTCGTCCTAAAAAATATTTAGGCTGTATCATATACAGAAAACATCGCTAAGCGTTAGCGCATATGGTACATCCGTCCTTCAAAACGAGAGAGATGGAGAAAAATTTATTGCCATATCTATCTCTCTCGCACTCACACGTTTTAAAAACGTTACAGAAAAGAGATACAAATCCATCCTTTTCGATCGAATTTCTCAAGAAATGCAGCGATCGTGTTCGGAACAAAAGATTCGTTTCAACCAATCGGCTCTCACCAGCCGATGAACAGTTGAAGAAGATCGTATGAATTTTTTGTTGAATACGCACACATACGTAAAAAGGTTTGTAACCCTTTACGCATTTTACGCACACAAACGTAAATTATGCATCACGCTGCAGCGGCAGCGACATCAGCGTGTTTAACACGACGTACCCAGGGTGTACGAATATATTCACGATCACAATCATTTTCGTGTAAAATTGTGATCGAGTTTAATGTGCGTTTCCGCAATTGACCGTGCTTTGCCCAATTAATTTGCAATTTTGGCGAAGATTAATAGATTTTTTCGTAATTAATTACGTAATTTGTGAATTTCATTCCCCACGGAGTGTAGTGGTGTAGTTTCCATTTTGGTGCAGCCACTTAATCACAAGCAAACCGTAAGTACACTTACGAAAATTTTTAAATCTTTAGTATATCACCTAAAGTGCCTCCATATTTTTAATATGCATTCGTAACCCATTGTTACGAGCCTAAATTATAGGTATTCGGACTCATTTTACATAACTTTTATTGATTTGTTACCCAAATTTGTAACCTTAATATTCAGTCCGAATAAACCAAAAACAGCCAAGATCGCAAAACGATCTTAGCTGCACATGGCTAAGTAATTATATACGTAATTTAATTACGAATTCAATTCGGTTTGTGACCCCATGATTGCGCTGAAATAAATTCCTGGCTGCATAAAACATGGAAACCGAAATGAATTCGAATATTTTTATTCGTTTGGGTTAATTTGGAAACCGATGTTTTCGCCCACGGGTCATGCCCGATTTTTCGTTTGTTGCAAAAACTTAGGAAAAATTTTCGAAAACATTTTTTCGCAAAATCGAAAATTATGTTTTCGCCCACGGGTCATGCCCGATTTTTCGTTTTTTCTAAAAACTTGGAAAAATTTTCGAAAATATTTTTTCGCAAAATCGAAAAAACAAAAAACGATTTCCTAAAATCGATCAACCATGACCCTCTCAATTTTAATTATTTCTGTTCTCAGAACATGAGTAACCTACAGAAAAATACGTCGCGTGGCGACGACATCGATGTCCTCCTCGACCCAGAATCACTACTGATGGAAGAGGAGGAACAAACCGAAGCATCAACGCTTCGCGACCAAGATGCGACCCCAGCGCCTCAACCACGCTGGGTGGACGAAATCGAAGTTGAAGAGCTGCGTAAAGCGGCGACTATACTGCCGGGCATGCAGCAACCCCCGGCTCAATCATCAACCACACCTGTACGAATGGACGTACAGCCCATCGGCCGAGCGTCCACTCACGGCACGAGCGACGTCACCGACAGTGACGATGAGCGCGAACAATTCGTCGCAGTACTCGAGGACGCAGAGGAGTACGCGAAATCGCTCGAGAGAAAACTCGAGCAACCCCATGTACCACAGTACAAAATCAACGCACTGTCTAATGAGGACAGTGCGATCGAGGCGACTATTAGAGACCTCGAATACATACCACGTGGCCTCGCAAGAGAAACCTTGCGCAGGGCCAGGCAGGTCAAACGAAAGCTGTTGGTTCTGCAATCGACTATAAAATCAAATGTGCAGCAACAGTCGCAACTTCCTTCACCATTCGTACCGGAGGTACGTGAGGACGCAACAGAAAAGCGTCGCAGGGAGGAGAGAGAACGCTGGGACGCTAGGGCCCTGGAGCTGGCGAGAGAATTAGGGGACGCTCTGCGTAAGGAGGCCAATGCCCGCAAGGTATTGACCACCTCGCAGAAGAAAGTCCGGGAACTCTCCGCTAAGGTACACGAGGACCTCGGCGTCCAAGCAGCGGAGTTTATTCATCAATACCTCCCGGACGCCACAAAAGCTACCGAACGCGAACGTTCGCCTCCACCACCTTCACCAGCGGCTGTTGAGCATCGAACCCCGGCGAGGGGAGAACGGGGCCATCCAGGAATGGTGACAGGTAATGAAAATTCAAATTCATTAGATAATATAATATTTCCTGACATAAATGAGGGTGAACCTAGCCCCAAAAGGCAATGTTCCCACCAACCCTCTTTATCTCAAAACCATCCTCAATCAATCGACACGTCGTGTCGCGAGCTATCGCAAAACTCGATAGAAAACACAACACCCCTTACAGTAGCGATGGACTCAAACTCCATCGAAAAACCACCATCCGAAAACTATATTTCGAAATGTTGGGAACATGATCCTAAAGATCAAGTTGATGCAGGGTTTGCAAATCTCAAACCACCTAAATTTTATTTAGAAAAGTGGGATGGCGATATCCTAGGCTATCCTGGGTTTATTAACGGATTCAACAATTACGTTAACAAACGAAAAGATATCGCTATTCCACAAAAGATCAACCTACTGCAAGGGGCTCTACCGAAAGTTTTAGTAGAGAAAATAAATCATTTTTCCCCAGATAACGTTGGCTACATCCAACGCCTAAAATTTTTAGATAGTAGGTATGGGGACGAATCCAAGATTCGAGCGGAAATGTGGCTAAAAATAACCGCATACACGGCAACCACTAACGATACAACGTCAATCTTAGACACGTTAGACACCCTTACCATTATGGTAGATAGGTATCGCTTACTTGCAAAAGTAATCGATGAGGAACAACTATTCAATATAGTAATTAAAAAATTTCCTCCCCGATCATACCAAAATACTTTAAAAAGTAACGAACGAAATGTTAAACATTTGTTCGAAGCAGTTAGATCGTTTATTAAAATTAGGGAATTATCGGAACCTATCTGTACCTCTGTACCAAAAAAGGTCGATAAACCTAATCAAACCCCACAAAATAAAAATTCCTCTCAACCTAAAGGCAGGAGAAATTTTGCGATAATTTCTGCAGATAAGAAACCGAACGAAAGAGGACAGAATAAATCCAATCCTCGAAAGCGACCAGCACCACGTTCGAATCGCACAAAATATAGGGACACTAATGAATCTCTATCTACTTCAGATGCAGAGGGGATCCTTTGGGTCCAACTCCCATCCGGCCAACGCATACCGGCCTCAACGGTGCGTACGCCGTTGACTCCAAATACGCCCTGTATTTTCTGCAGTGGTGACCATCACGGTCACCTATGCAGAAAAAAGAGTACATTGGAGTCCCGGCGCGCACACTATGAGCGCTACCGGCTATGCAATCGATGTGCGACATCGCATACCAGTACTAGGTACTGTAAGGCGCTACCACCCGCGAACTGTAAATGGTTCCAGTGCGGAAGTAGTGAACACCACTCGAACTTATGCCCGGTGATTGACTACCCGATCACGGAGGGCAAGGTAGCAGCGTGGATCGAGCAGTTAAAGGACTGCAAGCAACACTTGCCACCAGGTAACCTGTTTGATAAACAGCAACAAAAATTACCTGTACCCGATCCTAAACAAACTGTACAATTACAGACGACTGCAGCTTCCGACGAAGAAACCGATAATCTCGTTGCCCAGCAACGCCAAGAGGATGAGAACCTGAGTTCCGTGTCCGCCGTTCCAGTGTTAAGTGAGTGCCTATCATTTTTTACTACTAAAGATAATGACGCTCATTTCTTAACGTTTTCATCGTACATTCTCGCTCCAAATGCCAAACAACCAGTGAAAATTAACGGCTTTTTTGATTGCGGAAGCAAACATAGCTATATGTTTTACACATATGCCTATAAACACCTCAGAGAAAATTTTTCTGAGTTCGCAGAAACAATCAAATTTAGAGGCCTAGCTGGACAAATGTCAAAACAAATTCGCACACAAATTGTAAAATTTGAATTATTCAAACGCGATGGAACTAAGGTTCAAATGGAAGCCAATACGGTTCCACACATCGCGAATAACCTATCCGAATTTGATTTTGATGAATTCAAAAACCGTTACCCACGATATTCCAATACCGACTTTTCTGGCTTGGACCGAGAATCTACGATACATTTATTAGTTGGTAACAATTATATGTGGTCGTTTATAAAGCACATCAAGCAGTTATCCCCAACCCTGACATTAATCGAAACAGATTTTGGAAAAATGTTAGGAGGATTCTTAGGAAAACAAACCGAATGTGACGCATTCGAACCATCATTTTTCACATCACCTGAAAGTATCGAAAATTTTTGGAAATTGGATACCCTTGGTATCGAAACCAAAAACCTCGTTGAGGATGATGCCGAAACTGAAGCATTGCACTTATTTTATAAAAATATAAAATTAGTGAACAACCGATACCAAATCAGGTGGCTATACAAATATAGCCCACCACCATTAGTCAATAATAGACAATTAGCATTCAAACGATTAGAAAGGCAATTGCCCAAATTGCAGAAAAATCCAGAATTTTTCGTAAGATACGATCAGTATTTTACCTCACTAATCGATTTAGAAATGATCGAACCTATCGAAAACGATAGACCCGCGGAAGTAGTACACTACTTACCACATAAGGGTATTTACGATCCAACAAAAAGCACTCCACTTCGAGTAGTTTTTGATGGATCGGCTAAAACGAAAAAGTCTAACTTGTCATTAAATGACTGCATGCACAAAGGGAAAGTACTATTAGCTGATCTAATAGCAATGCTCGTAAGCTTCCGTAAGAATCCTTACGCAATAATCGCTGACATTAAAAAAGCGTTTCATCAAATCGGATTGCACCCTGATGACAGAGATGTCACACGGTTCCTATGGATCAAAAATCCTAACAATCCGTTAACCAATAGCAATTTGGTAACATTTCGATTTTGTCGTGTTCCCTTTGGAATCATAACGGCACCATTCCTACTCGCAGCATTGCTATTACATCACTTCCGATTGGTCGATATGGAGTTCCATGACAAGTTCTTAGAACGATTTTACGTTGATAATTTAATTGTTTCCGTACCAACGTACGAAGAAACTATCGATTTATACATCAAATCGAATAAATTATTCAACGACATCTCAATGGAACTCGCCCAATGGGGCACCAATTGTAAACAGCTAAGAGAAAACTTTGACCCAAAGCACGCATTGAGCAACCCAACTATAAAAGTGCTTGGCCTATATTGGGATATGGACCATGATGTACTTTACATGCCCAAACCAAAACCGTTTACGTCTCCATGGACGAAACGCACATTCCTTAGGGTGTTATCATCATTTTATGACCCTTTAGGTTGGTTTGCACCAGCATTCGTTCCGTCGAGAACGTTCATGAAAGTACTCTGGTCCAAGGGATTGAAATGGGATGAGAAAATCCCAGACGATCTCGAACCAACAGCCACTGAGATAATTACTGATCTCAGCAATAGCCTAAACTATTGTATACCTAGACAATTTTATCTAGGCTCTTATAATCCGAATACCTACCAACTACACGTATTCGTAGATGCGTCACAAGTAGCGTACTCAATGGCAATATATATCAGATTTAGCAATACTAAATCGAATAGTCACGCAGTACGATTTGTAACAGGAAAATCACGCGTAACACCTATGCGACCGATAACAATTCCAAAACTCGAATTGATTGCAGCACTTATAGGTGCACGTGGACTACGTTCCCTACGTAAACCACTCGGTTTACAGAACGCACCAACATTCTTGTGGTCTGATAGCAAATGTGTTCTCACATGGCTATTAGAAAGAAAAGTCCATCCACAATTCGTAAAAAATAGAGTCGACGAAATAAAAGGTATAAAACCTGTCGAATATAGATATGTCCCATCAACGGACAATCCAGCCGATATAGGCTCACGTGGTTCCTCTATCCACGAACTCTCCGAATCACTTTGGTGGTCCGCTCCAACTTGGCTATCCCAAGATGAAAAATCTTGGCCAAAGACCGATTTGAATATAATCGAAAGTCTACCAGACGAACCAATCAAAATAGATACGCCTGTATTTCATACCATGAAAGAAGTTCTATCTTCAACTTCTAAACAATCCGTATCCATAACACTTGATGACGAATCAATTTTTGACAAACGTCATCCTGCCAAATACTTAAGGCAGATGAAATCTGCAAAAAGATTCATACCACACTTCTTTATTGGTCCAAATACAGATCAATGTGAAGTAACACTTCCAGAACCTGAAGTTCTGTCGCAGCAGTGGATAGCTGATCCACCGAACCAAACTCAGCCACTTGATTTGACAATTACCAAATCATGCTATATTCCGAAAGATGAAATACCTTTCGAAAGTTTCATACATCTACCGTTGAATACTCCATTCAACATAGATATAATGAAATATAATACTTTATCGAAACTCGTACGCACACTTCTAAAATGTATAGAAGCCGTACGACGATTTAGTAAACAACGAATAAGGAGGAAAAGATTAATTTCACCTTATGCATCGTTAGATTTCACATTTCATTTTGCTCTACTCTGTTTCATCAGAGCTGACCAAAAGAAATACTTCGCAAAACTACTCGAAGTATTAGAAAAACGAAATCACCCTCCGTACATCCTGTACGAAAAATTTCATATCCTCATTGATCCATCTGGGATATTACGTACTGTAAATTATCTACCCGATATTGAGTACGCAAGAGACATGCTATCACCAATACTGATGCATCCCAAGTCTCACTTAACAAAATTAATTCTGATGCATACGCATCTGAAAAACGTACACTCTGGTACGAAATTTACCATAGCGGACTTTAGAAGACACTATTTTGTGCCAAAATCACTAAAAGTGGCGTTTACAAACTTGCTAAAATCATTGATTTAGAGAAATCTCGTAATGGACAAGTGCGTCACGCAAAAATAGAATTCTCAAGCAAGCAAATATCTACAAGACCTCTCAAGTTCTTGGCTCCATTGGAGTTAGATGACAGAGACGTAGATAAACTCGATACGTAGTATTGTTCTCCGCTAGATATCTCCTGATTATGACAAAAATAGACTGGACTGACAAGCCAATTTACTGACTTTGGGGTACGCCATAATTGGACATTATGCTCCTAAAAACGGCATAACTACGATTTTTTGGCACCCACTATTACTGTCATGTGCTTTATAATCAGCTTCGGGTAATAGGTGGCAGAGTGCACTACTTTAAGCATCGTCGATACCCATACGATACGCTAATTCCCAACTATTCCCTTTTACAGAATCTGTGATCTACGGCCAATAAATCGTCTCATCCTCAATGATGCAGCGTCCGGCGATCGAAAAGAACTTTCGTCGAAAGTCTCTTTTTTTCACTTGTCACCGTTACGGGATCGTAACGACAGAAAAACAAGAAACTTGTTCCTATTTCTTATTTCTGTACATATCTATTTTTACATGTTCCTATATTATAAGTGTTATGTTTGTTGTTTTTTTATAATAAAATAACATCTTATATATAAACATGTTCGTCTAATCTTTTTAGATTTCAGGAGAATCTTCGGAGGTGGCCACCGATGGCCACCCAGGAACACCGCCCCCAGTGTCATGGCTGTAGTCACGAGTCCTGTGCGCACTGGCGATGCGCAGAGGACTCGACATGACTGGAGAGACTGGGTTGAGGCGACGCCAACCAGTTGTCTAGCAGCGAGGCGAGAGCTAAGGTGTGTGACAACGTAATATTTTATTCGTCCTTGTGACATTAAACCAACACAAGTAAACTCCTCCACTACAGTGGCGCATGCACATTTAGGGAATAATTGGCGAAATAATATCAGGGAAATAATTTGGTGCTTGTACGTTTATTATAGTGATAATATAATATGTATAATATGTATTTCTACTTGATGTAATAACTACGAACTTGACCACAATTAAGAAAAGAAACTTTCAAGGAAATAGAAAAAACAATTTTAATGGCTCCATTTTGAAGTTGATCGAGAATAGAAAACACATTTTTAATTAACGAAAAAAAGCCACGCTGAAGACCATGGTGTCCAAAACAAAAGTGTAAAATGATGAATTTAAAAGTCGAGAGCTTAAGGCAAGAAGAAACGATAATGGTCAAGTTAGTAGGCACCCAGCAGTAGGTATCTTTGTCTTTCTAACGTGAGTGCAGGAAAGTAAAAAAAGAAACAAAGAAAAATAAAAAAGAAGAATATATGAAAAAGTGACGTAAATATGCCCCGCACCTTACAGCGTAGTGGGCTGTACACTTGTACAGCCTGAGCATCCAGGGGTTTATAATGGCACAGCCTTCCTCTTTTTTTGGGTTTTCAAATTCTTTTAACGTTCAAATTCTCTCTACGAAAAAGTTTGGGTTATAGAACCTACCGTAGCCGCTGACCTTTTAAATACCAAACAAACACATATTTTATCAGCAACATAATTCGTGAAATAATAGAGATCTGGTTAAAATAATGATTAGGGGCTGGTCCTTGAATCCGAAAGGTTTCCAATCACTACACTATCCCTGATTCCCTGACTCTCAACCCCCAACACCAATCGTCCAAATACCAGAAAAAATATAGCTAAAAAATAATTAAAAATATCGATGTAATAATTAAATATTTGGAGGAAAAAAAATCGCGAGATAAGTTGCGATTTCAGAACGTCTTTATAGGTACTACTCGTATTTAATAATTTTTGGATATTTTTCTTTTCTTCACTTCTTCCTTCCCGACTGAACATGAGTCTGCGAAATGACATAGATACTACACAAATTAAAATTTAAATATTATATTTTACGATTATTGTTTACGTGAAATTTGACGCATGAGATAAACTAAAAAGGAAAAAAACATTCGTCTTTCATTTTACTGCGATTACGTGGATAGAAAATCCCTCGTGGCATTTTGGGTTATGTTTACTCACGTCGAACATTTCACTAGCTAAACGAACCCGAAGTGAAGGTTATCCTAATTAGGTATTTAACCTCAACAGATTTCGATAAACCAACATATTTACGAGAAAAATAAAAATTCAAATTTCAAAAACTATCGAATTTAATCCTATTTTATCCTTTGAAGATTGTATTTTTATTCTTGAATCTTTTGTTTTGTTTTTGATTTTAACTTAAAAAAAACTTCAACGAAAAATGTTTTCATTTAATTAAAATTGGAGTAAAAGTTTATATCACCGTAGATATACACTTACTGATACAGTGTATAAAGGGCATAGTATAAGAAACCTATTTTATTATTAAATATTTCATTTCGTTATTTTTACTTCGTGTGAGGATGTTCATGACCTACTTTGTTAAAATTTCCTGGCTATCGAGTTTAAAGCAATTTTTTTTTTATTATTTGTTTGACGTTATCTTTTATTTCGCAAAAGCAAATTCTACCCCTCATGCGAAAAATCCGATTATACCGATTATAAATTTTGATAACCTTCACTACGGCAATCATTAGTAAGCGAAAACGGATAATGGCCTTTGTACAACTATAACAACAAAGACTGAAAGATTTTATAAGCAAATTGTACAAGAATAAAAATATTAAAATATGGAGTGTTCATTGATGTGCACTTTGATTACTTCGTGAATTTCTAAAAGCAAAATTAAATATACTAACTTATTTATGCAAATGAAAGAATTCTTATCCGAATTTAGGATTAAGAATTTTTTTAAGAAGAAATTTCTAAATCTACTGTATCTACCATCAGTTTTCGATATTCCTTTTGTAAACACTTACTTAGGTATTTTATATTATGACAACTGAGAGTAGTAGGTACGAATAATTTGCTATTCCTTGTAGGTATTTTTTTCCAATTTGATTGAGTATAGTTGAGTTCGTGAAACCTCAAAACAATCTGGATCTGATGGTCCAGTAAAACCGTTTTCATGTTCCCAATAACATGACTGATAAAATAAAACGGGCCAGTCTTGTGACATTTTGAAGAAAAACTCTACCTTATTCTAATCATTTATAGACACTTCGTGAAAAAATGCATTTCACAAAGAATTATGACCAAAACAACTTCATGTTAAGTAGTATGCTTTATTTAAACATAAATAATATTCTGGGTATAAGAGAGGAGAGTTATCCTTCAAATGATCACAAAAGTATAGCAAAATGTACCAATAATTTTTTCATTAGAATCGTCCAGTAATAATTTAGATCATACATATTATGATATTATATGCCATGAGAAAAAAATTATGGACAGCATATTAATTCAGAAGGGATATTAGTAAATTGTTGTCAAAGTTATAATGCGCAGTAATGGGTTTGTCAGAAGAATTTAATTTTCATTCAGCTTATATCAACGCGACAACAGTTGAAGAAATCAAACAAAATCATTAGGAAAAAAACGTTAAACTAGAAACATTGTCTATAGGGTGTCCGATTATAAAACAAAATTTTCACTGAGGTTAAATTATACACTTTTTTTTTTATTTTGTTAGTCGAGGATATTTCCGGGGTTCTTCATTCTAATTACAGGAACATTTTTTGTTTACTTTCTGAAGCGAATAAAATTTAATTCAACTATATCCGATTAATTTAGCTTGGAGGTCGTCAATTTATTTAAAAAAATATCATTGAACGGTCAAACGAATATTTGATAAAGTGGGGACATTGGCAACAGAGCCTTGAGAATATTTTAAAAACCTTTGAAAAGAAGAAAAAAATAAATCATGAGAAGGAAGGGAGAGTAACGAAAGTAAAATTCTATAAACGTTGAGCTCATTAATTGTCGATTAACAGTGGGCTATTCACAGTGGAACCTAAAGGGATATAATAAAAATTACTTGGCGATTGTAATCGCATTGAGAAGGAATAATATAGGAACAGCAATAAAAAGTGTAGGCCTGTTCATTTTTATAAATTTTTTGCACGTTTATTCGAATTTTGTCTCTTTCTCCGTCGTAAAATTCAATACAAAAATAAAATAATTTGCTCATTAAGGAGGTTTAAGGTATTTAATTTTTTATTTGTCTCAATTTTCTCTTTTCGAATTGCTAAAGAAAATTAAACGAAAAACATATATAAGTAGTAGTCTAAGCAAAAAAATATGAGAAAATCTTACATTTTTATCATAAAATATTAATTTTGATGATTATTGCCCAGTATTTCGACAAATAAAATATTAAAAACGTGTCCTCGTAGTGTCATATGAATTATCGTTTCCGAGACAGCATAAACCTGTGTTTTCAAAGTATTCAATTTAAAATTCAATCATTTATTTCGCAGACGAATCAGTATTCAACGGTCGTTGTTTCTTTTCTAGACCAATGCCATACAAAGAATCTACTTTTTCGAGCTATATCTGGCGTTGAACAAACTGTCATGCAATTTAATAGCACCACCACTATGTTAGGCCTATATGTACTTACTAGTCTGCTGGGTGTTAATTCTAGTTGAATTGTATCCTTCATACACAACAATTGTGCTCGCTGAGTTATTGTGACCACCACACAGAAATAAAAAGAAATAAAAAGAAAAAAGAGATAAAAAAGAAAAAGAAAAAAAGAAAGAAAAACAACGTGTGCAAACTACTTCCGAGTGGGGCTCGGAAGCAAGGCCGATAATCTAATGACTGGAACTGAATTCGTAATGACGATAATGAAGTACAAAATAGGAAAAAAATTACGACAGGAACCAGGAAGAAATTCATGGAACAAAAACCGGAAAGATTTTTACGATCGTGGTTTAAGGTCACTTTATTATAAGTATGTATATATCGTATATGAATTCTTTTTTATTACTATTTAAGTATATATTTATTTATTTATTTATTTATTCATTGCAATGTTCAAGCACTCCGATAATCAACAGATATTGAGAATTTTACAACAATTTTTCTTGGTTATTTTGTTTACTTAAATGATGATTTGAAGGATTTTTTCTCGCCAGTAAATGCTATAGTTTTAAACGGAAAAAAACTCTAGCGTAGTCATAATTCATTGCAAAACGCAGGATGCCAATTTTCATTTAAAATATTAAAAATATAAATAAAATTAATTGTCGGGACTCAACTCATATAATGTAAAGGGGCTCAAACCCTTTAACAACAGTTGCTGCCGCAAGGCTGGCAAATATTTGTCTCTATGACATAAAACAAAACATGTAGATTACATTCAATCGTAACTACTTGCACTACTTGCACATACATGCAAGTAATGTACAAGTACCAAACTGACCAATCTCAACAATACAATGATGTCACAATTCTGTACATGAGCTGGTCCACCATTTCTTATCACTACAAGAAATGAGGCACTGGGTTGTTTACACAAACATACATAATCACTATGTATGTGTGTTGGTGTGCCTGTACATAAGCTCGTATATAAACTATCCAAACTAGCTCTAAAATTGCCAGTGTTTGCCCAGGTTTTGGCTTACCCATATGTTTACATATGAAGTGGTTGAACATGCAAAATCTGTAGATTACCTTCTGGTGAGAATATCTTTTTATGACAAGGTATTCCACATAAATAAATAAAAATAAAATGCAGAAAAGATACTCGTAACCCCTTGTGCCATTAATAAGAAAAAGATACTTCAAATAACACAGTCTACTTGCTATTCTCCAGAAATTTTTATTTCTGTACTACGGAACCAATATGCACGAAACTTCTGCCAAACTTGAGCCCACATAATAAAAATCTGTTGTGAAAATTTCAACCTGATCCATTTAGTAGTTTCTTCAAAATTCTGGAATAACTACTTTTCAATAAATTTTTGTTCTTCAGTTTTCTCAGAAACAACTGGATCAATCGGCATTAACTTCTTTCAGACCTAATTCTATATGAGGACTACTTTTTGTGAAAATTTCAACCTTATCACTTCTGCATTTTTCTCAAAACTGCGAACCAAATATCTAGTTGTCACGTACTTACATAAACATGCAGTTATGTGGGTGTGTATATGTATATATATATACACATATATATATATAAGAATGAGACATCTCATTCTAGTGGGATTTATCTTGTAGATAAGCCGTAACTCGTATAGCTTATAATATTTCCATTTTTGTTTATACTGGTCTAAACTCAGTCAGTTATTAATTGCGATACATACTGCTGTGTAATATTTTAAAGCTTGACTTCATACACTTCTCTCTCGCTGATATATTTTATATACATGGTTATCGACTTTGTGTTAATTTCTTGAATAAATTCAGTGCAATTAAACTCGTCGATTTTATTCTTCGGTCTGTGACTCGCGATCTTTTATATATATATATATATACATATATAATTGTAATTAGGTATACTATATTAGTACTTTAAAAAAAAAGGTAAAAATGGATAAATGATGTTATTAGTTTTGTCGTGAAATAGAAAATTTTCATCAGCTTCACCCTTAACTCCTCCATTAGATCAATTTAATACCCTGTTTGCAAGCAACAAGGTAAAAATATTGTTTAAAAGTCTATTTTTATCACACGGGTGCAGTTTTTTGGTTGATGTTAAATGTGTTGATGGTTTTTGTTTTTAGGCAAGTGAATATTGTTTTTTATTCTTTTGATTAAAGCCAACACATGATGAGCAAAAGTTTACAAACAAATTTCGTTTTTATCAACTTTACAATCAAACAGAGATACCTATAAAAACCTTTTATATCGACTAATTAGTAACACATTATCATATTCATGAGCGGTAGTTCCAAGAATTAAAATTTTTTTGACTGGTTTGTTCGGCAAAAAAAAAATTTTCTTGTTATTCATCGATACTTTGAGTATCTTGTCAATATGTTAGTAGTATTCTTTTTGAGAACGATATATAGATATAATGCAAACTGAAATAGCTTCAATAAAAGCCGCAAGTAGACCTTTACCGAATTAAAATTAGTGAAAATCGTATAGTAACAGACATGTGTATACGAAGTATGTGGGTAATAAAGGGGCATTATAAACGAATAAATCGAGATCGAACTCTGAAGAGCAGAAAAATAAAAAATAAAAAATGGAGTGATAAGCATCATAAGAAACTCATCCTTAGAAGTCGAAAAATGATGATTTTACCATAAATCAGTTTTGGTCCATAGGTAACTAGAGCAGCATCTTTCGCTAATTTCTTGCGGATATTATTTTTTAAAATATTAAGCTAAAGTTAACATCAACGTCAGTTTACCACTAAACGAGTAGTATTTTAGTATTTTGATAGGTAACAGTAGCGCACCCAAAAATTTTTTTGAGGTGGTCTGTCGGAGGGGAAGAGCTTCAGCCACGACAATACCCCTTGGGTCCGCCACTAACAGATATTGTAAGTCTAGTTTTCACAATCCCTTCATCTCTCCACGATTAGTCGAATAGGTGATTAGACTCTAGTTACATCAGTGGTGGATTTAAGAGGACAACAAAAAACATACTAGTCAAGCAAACGAAAAAAAGTAGAAAAGAGCATTGATAAAAAACTTCTCTCCCTCTCTTTTTTCATCTACTGATGACTACTAGTTGGTGAGGTGGATACAATTCTCTTTGTCTCACTCCGTTTCGTTTTTTCTTTATCTTGTTTCATTTAGGTCTAAAAAAAATGAGTTAAAGCAATTATTATTAGACATTGCACAAATGAAGCTGCGGGAAACAGCTCGTAAATAATAATTTAACAAACAAAACGTTCCTATACCAAACAAAGAAACAATTTTTTGATCATGGTACGACTTAAAACATTAGTTTTCAACTCATCATGAACGAACTTTACTTTTATTTGAATTAAAAGTAAATTTATACAAACAGTGCTGAATTAATTCTTATTTATACCTTTAATAATAGTAGAATTCTTATTTTTTGTACTTCTCAATAACGACGTGTCTGAACAAAATCAAAGCACCTCCATTACTCCATGGATCGTAACAGAAAAGTGATAACTATATTTAAAAGTCCAAATTAAAGGGGACTCTGTCGAGAGAATTATTGGTGGTTACCTCCTTGCAGGAGCCCAAAGCGGGGAAGGAAGTGTCAGATGTAAATTATAATCCGCACCAGACTTCCTTTTCCTTTTTATCACATTGCTTCGAGTTTCCCTCGTTCAAGAAATTTTTTTTTCAAACTGACCTTTTATTTTATTTTATTTTGTTTTTTGTCATGGTGAAGTCGAACCCAAATAGACATGCCAGCTGTTCTACGATCTTGTCCTTGCAACTGATTGCAGCATATTAGTGCATATAAGAGGTACAACGAGACGTCATGAATTCAGAGGAACGCACAGGCTCACTTATTCAATTAGGTGCCCTAGTTAAATAAAATTATTTCACTGCATACATTTAACTGTATATGCCCAAAAATGATGAAGCTGGTAGTTGGGTGTTTAAACGGATGAAAAAATCGTTTTCTAACCATCCCAGTACGGGTAACGGGGGTGTGTTATCTCTTATCGATAAGTGGAAATTGAAGTTTCTGAAAAATATTAAAGATTTGAAAAAATGTTTGCGTTTATGTTTGTTTGTCGATGGTGGAAGAGCGGAAGCAGACTGACGGGTAGAGACTGAAGAAATTTAGGTATTTCTATGAATTTATTCCCTCGAAATATTAGGGATAAAGTTCAGCCGTACACCTAATTCGAATAAATAGCCTATATGAATGTACATAATTATAGTAATCTACGTCTAATATTTCTTTCGCTAAGATTATTTATATCGGGTATAATGATGATACTACTTATGCTTTGGGTTGAGGCCAGAAAAACACGTAGTTCAAATTTACTAAAAAGTAGAAAGAAAACAAAAATTGATAGTCTCTTAGTCTATACCGTCTACATACCTACATAATGAATAGACTAAACTAAAGAAATTTACACTTTTCCCCATATTTGAATCAATTGGAAGGCATAAAAATTCTGATAATGCTGAAATTTATGGGCTAAAATTCAACGCATTCACCTGAAATCTCACTCGAAAAAATGAAAACAGTGGATGAAAACAAAAACTTGACATATTCAATGGGGAAACGATGCTCTACCTGTATTGATTTAACACAATCCTTCAGAAATGGGACCCACGCCATGTTTTCTTAATTTTCCTGGAAGAATGAGCAACCTCGTACATTATTTACCTCATTTTATTTTACATTTTCATTGATAGGAAAATTCAAATTCGAAAATACTTCGTAGTCTCTCCTGGAAAATATAGTAGGTACCTAGTTATTCTACGACTAAAATTTCGAATTTAATCTCGCAAAATTACTGTGCAGCATTTACGTTGTTCAAATAATATGATGAAATCAAACAAGACAAATTCAAGGAACAAAAATTGTATGCAGACAACGGCCTAGACTTGCACTTTCGGCTGTTACATGCATTGCATAATGCCTAACTGTCAGCCTAAAGATAAGATGAAAATTTAAACTTTAAGTGTAGCCATTTAGTGAGCAATTTAAGTGTGCGAGAATATTGATAATCAATTACCTATTAAGTTTATTAAAAATTATATTAAACGTGTTTTAAATCGAGGATTGTACCATTTTTTTGGCTGATTCAGTTTATGAAGTGAAAATCAATTTTAAAATAGTATTAGTTAACCTTTGTATTATTTTTAAAATTGGTGAAAAATTGAAAAACATGATTTTCAATTACCGTTTTCTTATTCTACAAAATTTACAGATCTTGTCAAGATATACCTCAAACTTTGTTTACTTTTGATAGGATTGGAACGGAAAGGTAGCAGATGAGAACTATATTTTTCAAAAAAAGAATTTGTCGTCTTAGCAAAAATTTACGAAAACATAACGATATTTTTCTCGAACCGATCGCGTGAAATAAAAGAAAATAAAACTCTAGAGCAGAAATGCTTCGCTAGAAAACCCAGTTTGCAGATGGAGATGTAGATGGAGATCGAGTTGGAGAGAGATAGAGAGAGATTACTTGAAAAAATTTCAAAATAATATCGATAGTAAACTATATTTATATCGATGGTAATCAGTATTTACATTGATAGTAATCCGTATTTATAGAGGTTGTACATCAGATGTTCTTGATAATTGTAGAATTATTAAAGATGTTTACAAAGTTACATCTCACAAGTGTGTGCAGCAGAGAAAATATGTAAGGTACAGAGTATGCGTTGTATGAAGAAAATGATCATGTATGGAGACAAACGAATGGGCGGCGGAGTGAGTATCGGTATAGCCAGGAGTATAAAAGTATAAAACAGATCATATGATTAAAGTGGAGTGTTTGCAGGAGTGTGAGGGGAAGAGGATTGTTAGCCCCAATACCCCCTTACAATCCTTTGAACGGAGCACGACTGCAAGATATTAGAATGTTATTGACATGTACATTACATACTGATGTTTTATTATGGTGATAACATTGCGGTGAATAAATAAATAATTAAAAGTGAATAGAGTGGAATTGATAAAAAATTGAAAATCAAAAATCATAAAATTACATAAAATGGTAACTAAAATGGATAAAATATTAAAAAAATGGTAAGTACATAAATTATTCATGTTTAACAGTATATATGCATAAAAATTTAAATAATGATAGTTTATTATGGCCCATATTCACGAACGTCATTTTAACCTCCCTACACTTAAACTTCACTTAAAAAATTTTTTTGCATAATTTTGTCCCTAAAAATGCGAGAACATTGTATCTCTTATGAGAGTTCCAATGTAAAAATGAAATGTTACCACACTCTTAAACACAAAATTGTGCCAGAAGTTATTTTTAAGTGAAGTTTAAGTGAAGGGAGGTTAAAGTGACGTTTGTGAATGTGGGCCTAAATGTTTTAGATCAATGAAATGAATGGAGAAACAAAATCAATTAATTTGAAGAATTGGTTACATTTAGGGAAACATATAATATCATTAATTTAATAACGATTAAATTGTATAATTAATTAAATTAGCCTAAAATCATCAGCCTAATTGGGCAATTTATTTATTTTTATAAAATCCCAACATTTTATAATCAGCAAATTCAATCCAGGCTATTTAGAAAACGAATAAATTATAAAAAAGTTACGCTGAGGTTTATTATATTTTGTCATCCTAGAACGAAACTAGCCAAGTCTAAAAATGCTATTTTTCAGGAGAGAGAAAAGAAAGTTCAGAATGTTGATATTTTTCAGTTATTGCAATGGGATGTGGAACCAATTATATGTATATACTCTATTCACATTAAAAAGTGGGTGATGTCATAAACTATATCCACACTTATTTGCTGGAAATATAATGTTCGTTACTTCACAAAATGATGGTTTTCATTGTAAGAAAATGTGCATTGATACCTTTTCCTCTCTTAACAACCAGCTGCTACATCTATTGTGATTCTGACCTCATGTACTTCTTAGTGAGAATAGAGTTTAGTATATTAATAAGAGGAACCAAGTAGAGACATGCTTTACAAAAAAAAACTGAAATTTTATCATTTTCTTCTAAATTAATGGATTTAAGATATAGTATTGAACAGAATTATCTTCCAGAAGTATTTTAAGTTCCACATAAGTTCCTTTTGCACCGAGTACTGAATAAAAATGTTGGTGAAAAAATAGATTATCTTAGGACTTGAGATAATTTCATACTAATAAACTAATCAAAAAAAGAGGTGTCAATTTACTTCTACGCAAATAAATTCTTTCATCCCAGAAAATAAAGTAGCTTAACTTGGACTTGAGATAGTTTGGTACAAATAAATTACAAACAAGTGGAATTAAGTTACTTCTATACAAACTAATTCTTTCACACCCTGACATCAGATAAAATGCATTTAGTGTTTATTTCGATTTCTAAGCAGTATGGATTTGAGATAGCTTTACAAAATGAGAGAGGGCAGAAAAAGGAGAATTTTGATATGCATAATGCCAAAATATCATTTTTGGACTTACACTAGTTTCATTCTAAGGTGACATTTTTATATCTAATGTCACGTAGCATAATAAAAAATAATTTTTTTTGAATAATTCATTTTTCAAATAATGTGGATTGCATTAGACTGATTATAAAACCTAGATATTTTATAAAAATAAATAAATTGTTCAGTTAGGCTGATGATTTTAGGCTAATTAGAACAATTTATAATTAGCTAACTGGATTTGGGCTCATTTTATTAGGCCAAGTTGGTGCTAGGCTAACTGAGCAATTAAATAAAGAGCTTTCATTACATAAAAAATTATAGTTGTTCAATTAAACTGATGATTTTAGGTTTATTGGAAGAGTTTTTAAATAGCCTAAATGGGTTTGAACTCATTACATTAAGCATAGTTAGAGCTAGGCTCATTGAGCCAAAAATGTTTGATTTTCCAATTAACATAAAACAGTCTGGGCTCATTGTAAAATGCATAAAGTTGTCAGACTAATTAAAACAATTATTTTTCATTCTCTGAATTATTGACGACTCTTTCTAAAATGACGTAGGGTATTTGCAAAATGACATATTTTCCAAAGCACCAAGGACATACATGCACATACTCACACACACACACATCGTTAAAATAAATATGATAAATTCGTTCGCCTAAAATTCAGCACTTATTATTTTATTAAATTCAATGTACATGCGTCAACTACTGAAATTTATCGTTATTTCTGCTTATTTACAAATTGTAGGGTTGTTAGGCTGGCACAATTTAAAGTGGTGCTTTAGGACTTGTATACCATAGAGTCAAACAGAGTATTAAATATAATAGAGGACTCATGCCCATCTAAATGCTGCTACAAAAAATAGTACTACTTTTAAAGTAGTTGTCCCTATCCTTACAGCACCAAATTCAAATTTGTTCGTCAGTGTATATTCGGACCTATTAACGATGATAGTTTGTGTTAAATAATTGAATCAAATTAACGAATAAATATAACTGATAATTCAGAAACTACATCAAACTAAATTTTGTACATTAAAATGAGATGAAAATTGTACCATTCCTTAGATGTAGAGATACTTTGTTTCAAAAAAGGTGCTTTTTTCATCTCACATGCGTCCTCTATTACTTATATTTAATACTCTGTATTGTATACTGTGTAAATACAAAAAATTAGGTCAAAATTATAAAATGGTATCCATCATTTTCTTTTCTCGTGAAATGGATAATTTTCATCATTCCTACTGCTCACCCTTTTTTGAGGTCAATTTTAACACTCCGTTTGCAAGAAAACTGGGTAAAAATGGAGTATCATGGGCGTAGCTGCAAGTAACATCTAGTACATACATTTATATACATAATTATATCACTGTAACAAATGTACATGCTAACCGACATTAATTCGTTCGTTAAAATTATTTCATAATTTTATCCTGGTAATTTTATCAATATTTTCCCTTATATTCGATGCGCATGCGCCACTACCCACACAGCCACACACAAACACACACAAAAAATTACGTTGCTACCTCCGAAATAACAAATTTTAAAGTGTTACCTATATGCCAACAAAAATCCAGAGCCGGCACAAGCCTAAGGTGCCCCAAGGATCGCATATGTATGTACATAAAAAAAATTAGGTCAAAATGAAAAAATAGTACCGTCTTCTTTTCTCATGAACTAATAATTTTCATCATCGCCAACCCTAATTTTTTTGTGAGGTTAATTTTCATACTCCGTTTGCAAGCAAACTATTGAAAAGTATACTGGTATCGAATTAATGTTCGTTTCGGGCACATTCATCCGATACTTACGAATATTTCCGATTCATTAGCGTCATCTAATTTTGTTGGAAAGATAAAAAATGAATAATTAGAATGCGTAAGAAATACAGATAAATAAACGTTTCTATAGCAAGGTTGAAAAATCGGAAAACGGAAAATAAGTTTGATGAAGAAAATACTGAGGTCGATTACTATGTGCAACCGGTTTGGTCAACTCACGCGACTTATCGATCTAAGGTCAGTTTATTATTTCAATACATACGAAAAATTGCGATACATTTTCAATACTTTGAAGAGTAAAACACTAACTTTCAAAGATGTTCAAGAAATTTTTTTTTCAGAAACTCCGAAAATGACAATAATAAAGAATCATATTTTACTAACCACATGAGACCTACTTTGATTACTAAAACAAAAAACTTCACCATGATCAAGTCATCAAGTGACTACATATGCGCTTTATATCAATAACTAGCCACCCCTGGTGTCAGCCTCGCTTAGCTCACTCACCAAAAAAAGGGAACCACTTAAGATTGGGTGCAATATTTTTTTACTCCAACTTTTGTTACTCCTAATGTTGTAAAGAAAGTTTTGATGTGTAAACGATACTAAATATGAACTGGGCACCTCAAAAATCATAATAACGATGAATCACTCAAAATACAGATGATGTTTTTCATCTTTTTTTTGAAGCCATTCAGAGGCGGCCCGACAGCATGTTTCTGTGGCTAGAGCCACTTTCATTTAAGAAAGGGGTGCCAAAACGGCGCAAATAATTAATGTTAAAAATGAATTTTTTTAAATACGCTTTTACAATAAAAAAATTCAAGTGCTGATGGGGTTTGAACCCGATACTTCTGGATTAAAAAGTTTAGATTCATTATATTATATGTAAGCTCTTTAGAAAATAATAAAGAATCATGTAGACACATCTTTCATCTTTCCATACTTAAAATCCATCAAAGATGAATATAATACAAATCTAATATATATATGAGAGATCTCTGCAATTCACTATATCAGCGAGTGCGAAACACAGACAGAAACTGTGGTTATTTTCAAGAATGTGAATACATATTCTTACATATATATTTTTTCTGAGATGGTTCAAAAAAATTTTAAGGGGGGTCTCAATGCATGAGTGGCGCAAAAATATAGCGGAGCCACTGGCGCACAATTAGCTCGGGCCGCTACTGAGCCATTTTGGGCTGAAGGACAGCTTCGATCTAAAAATAGACATTAAATTTGAACTCGACATCTCAAAAAATCTGTGTGTAGAACTGTAAATATATCAACCAAAAATATGAGTAAATTTTTTCAGAACCCCCTTTTTTTTTTAACTTTCTATGACCTATGTTTCCATGTGAAAATGGACATTCAATTTAAATAGGCAACTTAAATTCTTTATTATTGTAGCTTGAAGAGAAATGCATAGATAACAAAAGTGAACACTGTAGTATTATAAAGAGAGGAAAAGGATACAGAACTGTAAAAGAAGAGACAGAGATACGATTACCCTTTTCACACAAACAAACTGAATGCACTTTTATATAGTATAGAAGTACCGGTATAGAAGTATAGATATAGAAGTATAAATAATGTACCTACTGTTCGTTTTTTCCTTCAATTTGAACTTTTTGAAATGATAGCTGCGGAGGGGATTTGTACAAAAACCTGTCGAATCTACCCTTTTTATCCCATCTTTTAAGGCCCCACCATTTTACTTTTACAGACAACTTTTCTATTTAATCAATACATTCATTCAACTTCTTCACCTTCACAGTTTCCTAAACCCCTTTCACGGTGTTGAGCATGATAGGATAAAATGAAGTAAAGTAGAAAACACTTCCTCTTCGGGTTGAGTCATGGTAGGAACTTGATCAACCTCGACTATTTATGAACGTCTCCGAGTTCAATTTTGGAGAAAAGGAAAAACAACAAAGTGAATAGTTATGAATAAGAAGTCATATTACAGCGCATGGATATTATTGTTTCTTATTCAAATTCAAAAGACGTATAATCATTTTAATTTGAAAATAACTTCAGTACACTGCACATTACAATATAATTAATGAACAGTGAATAACCTTTTTCTTTCTCTTTTTTTTTTAAAGAAAGAATCCAAAATTGAAAAGTAATTGCACTCGTCTAAGCAACACACACCATAACTAAGCTTTACGTGTTATTCGGACAAGAAAGCTGTTGAGTGATGATAATTTCGTGTAACCTATATTGAAATATTCTATTCTCAGAATGAAGGCAGGTTGAAGAAAAAACACTTTATAAACAGTTGATCAATCGGTTTTTCGATTAATCATCAAGCTGTTGTGAATTTTCAAGATTCGAACGATTAAAATTGGGACGAGGCCTACTGCTTTTCTCGAGTACCGATGCCTTCGAGCGATTATATTATTCTACCAACCTGATATTGTTTTTCGTCTCATTTTTAATTCACTTTTTTTTGTGCTTCTTTTTTCTTCTACCTGAAACTGTCGTTCTTGTTCCGCATATTAATAGAAAATACTTCGGGTACTGCTTCAGGTGAGAGCCTGTGATTTACCTTGAATCTTAAGGACAGCTATTAAACGTCTCTAGAAAATATATTCAAAGTTGGAATATCCATTTAGTTCGTTTCCTTCGATGGCAAAGGGAAATCAGATGAAGGCGGGAAGTAAAATTTTATGAATTAAATATAAGCGCTCAATAAAATTTTTTACACGAACCATCAATTTGCTGGCTACATTTATTGAGTTCTAAACCTAGACTAGGTAGGTACTACATTCTCGACTTGCGAAGTAAAAAAATTTAAAATGATGAAAACTAAAAATACGGACTGAAACCTCACCTAAAATAAGTGTAAAGAAAAATCTTGTTCAGTAAAACTCAAATTTCATTATAAAGAAAAAACATAAGATGCACACAACCAGAACTCTTCACGGAGAAGGAATTATCATTGTGATACAATTTGTTTCCTACTTCTGATTGATCTAATCATTTTTCGAAGAATTAATTAATTTCTTAAGAGTGGAGATGATTACTTTCAATGAAATATTACATTGCGGACAGTAAAATTCGAAATCGTGAATTTTTGTTTTATCAAAAAATGTTCTCACTTCCTTTTACTTTTTTTTTCAAAGAAAAATTATCTGAAATTCTTTTTCACGAAAGTAACGACTATTATGAAATTTTCGTACATTGAGGATTTTTTTCCTCAAATTTTCATTTTTTCCTAAACTTTTAGTTACATTAATTTTCGACAAAGATTTTTCGCCAACTAATGTTTCTATTCCAGTTTTTTCAACCAACACGGTAGCTAAGAGGGAGGACACAGAGGACTAAGCCCTCTAGCTTTTTTTTCTCAATTTTTTTTTTCATCACGCAGTATGTGTTGTGTATTAACTAATGACATGTACTTACTCCTACCCTATTATCCAGCCCTTTTGCTATGTTTTTAGGGATGAAAACTTTTTTTTGTAGCTTTTCACTTATCAGTAACTATTGTTCCTTCCAGAATTTTTCCCCTTCTGATAAAAAATCTTGGCTACCACGGTGTTGTCAACTATAACAATATAACAAAGGAAGTTCATCCTATTTCTATGTTGGCGTTATGGTTAAGCTGAAGTTTTCATATCATACTAGATGTTCATCGAAATTTTAACGTCATTGAGGAACTGCACAACAGAAATATTAAAATAAGGGTAAAATTATGTTAAGTGTACCTTTATGGAGAATGTTTTTTCTACGCCCAAATCAAAATCTCAAAAAAAAAAAAAATTAAATCAAATCTAATGCATACACACTATAACGGAGGATGAAATAAGTTTTTACGTCCACAAAAAATTCTAAAACAGCAGTATTTTTCCAACAACCTTTTTTTTTTTCAAGAAATTGGACACAAACAAAACCTAATCTTTTTTCAACAATCTTCATAAATTTTAGAATAAATATTCAATTTTACACTTATAAATTTTTCCAAAGAAGAGTCATTGTTCATATATCGATAGGAGACTAAAAATTAAAGTTTATTACAAGTATGCGCCCAAGCTGACGTGAGCGATCATCAAAATGTTAGGTTACGTTGGTCAAATAAAAAATTACATATTTTGAAAAATAACAATTCTGATTTTGATAATGACGAAAAAACGACAAAAATATTATGGAACTTCAACTCCTCAAAAGTAATTATATTCCTTCCAGGAAGTGTAAAGAAAAAGAGAATTGAACTAAAAATAATTTGAACAATCTATGAATTTAGTACCTATTAAAACGAACACGCACTCCGCTGTCAGTCGCAACAATATTATGAATTATAATTAATTTCATCTACAAGGTACCTATGTTAAATAATAAAATTTTTCTATTTTCCACTTCAAGTATTCTCTTCCTGTTAAAGGCTATGTTTCTAAAATGGTGTAAGTGTAATCTAAGTTTCTAGCGATGATCAGACAATATTAAAATTCTCCTCTCCATCTCCTCTAGAACAAACTTCGATTAAGATAAGTTTTTTTTTTTTTCAAACACAAGTCTTTATAACTTCATAATGATTAATACTAGAATCCCTTTCGAAAATTGTTACAAGATTCAAGAAAAGAAGGTAGAGAAAATCTGAGAAGAAAGAAATCAAAATCAATTAGGAATTTAGTCTATTGAAATATTTTGCACAAACATATTCATTTTAAACGATAAATTTGTGATACAACAATTCATCATGAAAACAAATGCTATAAGAATGTAGCGAAAAAATATTTCTAATAACTTCAATGAGATATATTGATAAAGTAAAATCCACTAATTAATTTCCTCCACGAAG
>WOFM01000136.1:129933-276336 GCA_011428145.1 Ericerus pela | reverse complement strand
TCTATCTCGCTCCTCTCTCTCTCCTCTCTCTCTCTCTCTCTCTCTCTCTCTCTCTCTCTCTCTCTCTCTCCTCTCTCTCTCTCTCTCTCTCTCTCTCTCCTCTCTCTCTCTCTCTCTCTCTCTCTCTCTCTCTCTCTCTCTCTCTCTCTCTCTCTCTCTCTCTCTCTCTCTCTCTCTCTCTCTCTCTCTCTCTCTCTCTCTCTCTCTCTCTCTCTCTCTCTCTCTCTCTCCTCTTCTCTCTCTCTCTCTCTCTCTCTCTCTCTCTCTCTCTCTCCTCATCTCTCTCTGAATCTGAGGCATGTAGCCAAAATGTTGGTGTATGTGTATTATGTGTTGTGTTAAAATTACTCTTTCTCACCAACTACTAGAATGACTTTAAGATTTATTGACGAAAAAAAGGGGAAAAAATGGCTGAAATAGATAAAAATGTAGACAGAAAATAAGTTGCAAGCTGCGTGTTACACTTTTTATACCTGTTCTCGTTGAATGAAACAAAAAATTAAAAAAGGAGGAGGCGAATGAAAAAAGATTTTTCCTCTTTTTCTAGACAAGAAAATTTTTCTCCAAACAGCTGCACTGATAAATACGGCGCATACGAAATGAAACAATAAAAAAAAAGGAAAAAAACGCCAACTTTTCGTTAAATGAGAACTTTTGAGAGAACATTTGAATTTCAAACCATTTATATTTGAAGGTTCCATGAATCTGATTGATTTTTTTTGTTTTCTCTTCACTTCAACCTTTTCCAAAACACTCAGTATTCAATCCTAGTATACTAACATTGATCGGAAGGATTCGCGGTCATTTTGCGGGATATCCAAAATACTGAATAGAAAATTACAGAATTCCAATTTACCGAAACTGTTTTATGGAAAGAATTTTCACAGAAACGTATCTTTCCCAAATAATAATTAACATTTTGAATTTCGATAAAACGAAAAAATGGAAAAATGAAATTTTCTAGTCATTTTAGAAATTAATTAAAAATAACCCTCCACTCTACGATATAGGTAAGCATAGAGAAATATTTTCTTGTATTTTATTGGAAAAAAAAAAAAAAAAATTGTTACATATTGTGGAATACCTTGTCGTGAGAGATATTCTCACCAGAAGGAAATTCAACAGAATTTAAGCGTGTTCAGCCACTTCGTACACAAGTATGGGTAAGCCAGAACCAGACCGAACACTGGCGATTTTAGACCCAATTCAGGTAGTTTATATACGGCTTATTTACACGCACACAAACACACGTACGTAAGAGAATACGTACGTTGGTGAGGACGGACAGGCTGCATCATCCCTTGTCGAGATAAGAGGTGGCTGGCCAGTTCCTGTACAAATTGTGACATCATCTTATTGTGTCACAATTTGGTACTCGTACATTACCTGCAAGTACATACAGTTAATTACGATCCAACGAGTTTTGTGTGTTTAACGTCACAAGGACGATTATTTGCCTGCCCTTTGGGGTGGCAACTGTCGTCGAGGGGTCTGAGCCCCTTTACCTCATACCAGTGAGTCCCCACACATATTAATGACAAAAAAAGTTTGTCAAAGTATTTTACGACCTTCGTAGCCACCTCTTTTTTCTTCAAATCGTGTGTTTACTTCAAATTTGGTACATTTTTAATAGTCTTTAATTACTATTCTATTGATGTTTTTGTTGAACTTTTAGCTTTAGTACTAAGGCCCATATTCACAAACGTCACTTTAACCTCCCTTCACTTAAAAATAACTTTTGGCACAATTTTGTATTTAAGAATGTGGTAACATTTTATTTTTACGTTGGTACTCTCATAAGAAATACAATGTTTTCACATTTTTAACTACAAAATTGTGCAAAACAATTTTTTAAAGTGAAATCTAAGTGAAGGGAGGTTAAAGTGACGTTTGTGAACATGGCCCTAAGTAACATTTCAAGATATGAATGAAAACTCACTGAAATGATGAATTTCATTTATGATTTCTGCAATACAGACAATCTAAACTTAAGATTATAATCAAATATTTGTTCTTGTGAGAGAGAGAGAGAGTGAGAAAGTGAAAAGGAGGGAGAAAATTTGAGAGAGTGAGAGAGAGAGAGAAAACAAGAAAAATTCTAATTTGCCAGGACAGAATTAACTTTACTCATAAAACTGTAAAGTGAGAAGGCAATTTCGCGTTTGAGGGACCGGTTTTTAAATTCGTTACCTATTTCATAAAATACATAGTAGGTATAATTCAAAACAAATTTGTTATCATTTCCATCACTTTTTCTGCGGTTAGAATTGAAAAAAAGTGAAAACCGTTTCCTTAACATTAATATTTCCAAAATCTCTGTTTTGGCTCTACTTCATGACTTGATTAGTGAGGTTGGCTCTGGCCATGACAGTTCATTATGTTATTCTCAGTGAATGAGAAACTGCTTTACCTCACATACGTAAATCTTCTCTGCCTTATTGATGACAGTGTACCTTGCTGGAGATCGTATATGATATTCGTACTGCTAACGTAAACCCCATTTGTTAAAACACGACTGTACGACGATAAATATTATCGTGTGCAAACCTCATAATTATCACTTTCCAAAAACTGGAATAAACTGGAATCTTGCCGAACTAATTGCGAAATTTTATCGTCAACAGCGGCGTATGTTGAGCGTCGAGGAAATTTAATTTTATGGCTCGGCTAAGGTTAGCTGCGGCGAAAAAAATCAGTTTCTCCTTCTAATTTTACCGACGCCGAAAATGGTAGCGATATAAATGTTTTTTATTTTGTTTAACCGCGCAGTAATTGGGTACCCTACACAGAATACGATCGCCATCAGAAATTATTCGAAAGTTGATGAAAATTTCAAGGTGAAATAAACGTAGAACACAAACAATTAGCTACATATATCGGAGATAATTAAACGAGGCTCTTCGGATAGTATTCAGTGCAGTGCACTGAAAAGTGCTGCTTCTAGTATTTCATGTTTGATCTCTTTAGCACTTGCGTAGTCTATTCGTGTTCTTATTGGTAAATGTTGTGATAGATAGGTAATCAACGAGGTGAACTTCGAAGAAAAGTTTTCAAAGACATAGTTTTACGTACCTTTGGTCCAGCAATATTCGTTTCTATGTGTCTGTCGAAATGATTTTTGGAATCTTCAAGTACCTATTATACCACATATCCTAGTGGCGCACTCAAGTGTTATGTTCACATATTGCATACCTTCGTTTTTAAGGAAAATGTATCAGTACTTCCTACCTCAGTTTCTTCAAGGTCAATATTGAACTTGGGCAGACCAATGTATGAGGCTGTTTTTGTTTCTGATGAAAAGTTGAGCGGGATTATTATCTCAAAAATTCAAGTACTCCAATTTTTTTTTTTTTTCAATGTAGAACATATTTTTATTTTCACTACCGGATAAAAAGGAAAAGATGAAGGAGTGCGACACGAATCTGTGCATTTGGTGCGAAGGAGAGAAGAAACAGGGAAGAAAAAATGTGTTTGTGTGAATAGGTGTGCGGTTTTGTGCACGCAGTGCGCCGACATACAACCACATCACTTGTGGTAGCCCATACTAATTTTAATGTGGAATACATTTTTATTTTCACTACGAGGTAAAAACGAAGGTGGGAAAGCGGTTGACGCGGAGCAAACCTATGTGCGAATTTCAGTGCAAAGGAGAAAAGAAAGAGAGAAGAAAAAAATGTGTTTGTGTTAGTAGATGTGTGGTTGTGTGCATACGCATAGCCTAAGAGAATCTTTTATTTTCAGATTTCATTAGGTAATACTTTAATATATAATTGGACGTGTTTTTTGAGGCACTGAATTCAAATTTGATGTTAATTTTATCATAGACCCATTCTTAGACCCACATTGGGCCCAAAAAGGGAAGAATGTTTTATTTTAGATTTTATTATGTAATATATCAGTGAACACTTAGCTCAGGGTTAGGATTAAAGGTCCAAGGCATCTGTCAAGCAAATCTGACACCATGGGTAGATAGTACCTATACATAAACTATATATATATAGTGTGTGTGTGTGTGTGTGTGTGTGTGTAATTATGTATAAAAGCCAATTTCTTGTTATTACAGTATATGTTGCAATTTTTTTCCGACAGTCATGAAATTTTAAAACTAACTATAGTAGTATAGCTAACGACCTGACCTATTGATTATTGATTTTGTTGTTTATAAGCAGTATGGTACTTCTGGTATTGCTGTTTGTTTTTATTTTAGCTATAAAATTTTCAATTTTCAACCAATAGCTACGAAATTCAAAATAATTATTTATTATAAATTGCTGTTAATTATGGTGCAAATCAATTATAGGGTACTTCCTGTAACACTATTTTCATTTTTTGTTTTGGTTATAAAATGCATAATTTTGGACAATTAAGAACGTAATTCAGAACAAATATTTATTATGAACTATTCTGATATGTTACTGATTTTGGTGCGGATTAGCTCGACAGTATTTGCAATCCCGCTATTTCGGATATTATTTTGGCTATAAAATGCTTGATTTTGAACCAATAACTGAAAAATTTACAAAAAGTATAAATTACAATTGATTGCAGCATACTAACAATTCTGATGCAAATGGGTGAAAAATTACTTTCAAAAGTTAATTTATATTTATATTTTGAAGGATCATTATTTTTAATTGTGTAATATTACGTTAAAGTTACAAAATTTAATAATAAATTTTTAGCAACTAATTTTATAATTTTCAAAAACCTACTGACTTTTTCTAACGGAGCTGGTGTTGCATTTGACAGCTATCAAAGTGTGTTCCACATTCAATGTTTCAGTCCATCCCAGCTGGCACTGAAGCGCGCTTTTTTTCACTAGATCATGATCCTCAACCCAAAGAAATATTTATTTATTAAATAGGTTTTATTAATTTTGGTGTCATAGAATAACCTGGGGTTGGAGGTGGATACGAGGAAAATTTTGGCAGCAAAAATTCAAATATATATTTTTATCATTATAATAAACGTACAATCCAATTTTTTAAAGACAATATTGAACGAATATTATTAAAAATTCAATGAAAATTATTTAGACAAAATTCAAGGCGCATGCGCCAACTACAAGTGTTTCGTTGTTTCTATCCTAATTACGAATTGATCAGTGTTGCTAACCACAAGCGCCGCCGCGGCACTTCAGGGCTTTTTTAGTATATAATTATAATAAAAATAAGCCAATTACTTGTTACCACGATACAGTTCGCAGTTTTTGTCCAATAGTCAAGAAATTTGGATAGAACATCAGTACTAAACCAAGGACCTGACCTATTGATTTTGTTGTGGACCAGTCATACAGTAGTTCCAGTATTGCTATTTTTTTTTTTTTATTCATTATAGAATTTTTAATTTTCAACAAATAGCTATGAAATTTGAAATAAATATTCGTTAAAATCTATTTGTTGGACTCTGGGGGCTTGGAGTCCGTTGAAGTATGAAGTAGACGATTATTAAATATAACACCGGAGAATAATTAAATGAGAAAAACACAAGTACCGCACTAATTAAAGACTTTAATGATGAGAGAGATATTCACATGAATGGACACAACTCACAAACTGAACAGATAGACGACGCAACTGAATAGGAACTGGAGAATGACGATACAGTGTTACCAACTAGTGATTGAACAATAATTAATGTACCGACACTATTATAACTTGCTGTGAATTTTGGTTGGAATTGGCCTTATGGCACTTCAGTTAACACTATTTTTGTTTTTATTTTTGGTACAAAATGCCAAATTTTGGGTTAGTAAAAATGTAATTTGGAACAATTATTTATTATGACCTATTCTAACATATTACTAATTTTGATACAGATTGTCTAGATAGTACTTACAGTGTAGCCATTTTGGATATAATTTTGGTTATAAAATGCTTGATTTTGAACCAATAGCTAAGAAATTTTCAAAATATATCAACTGTAATTTTTATTATATGTTAGCAACTCTGATGTGTATTGATCGAAAGTTATTTTTAAAACATTTAGTTTTCTTCAGATTTTGAATGAGATAATTGTTTTTAATTGCCTAATTTAGTCAAAAATTACAAAACTTAATACAATCATCGCAATTATGGTCTATTAATAAATTTTTAACGACTAATTTTATAATTTTTGAAAACCTACTTTTTTTAAAGGAGCTGAGGATGTTTTAGTTTTTTTTTATTTTATTTGGAGGGTGATGGTACTGTTTTTTTTTTCTCGTATAAGACGAAGACTCGGCAACTGATAAAATTTGTATCACATTAAATGTTTCAGTCCACCAGAAAGTCACTGAAGCGTACTTTTTTTTTTTCATCAGACTCGAAAGTTCCCCTCGGCGTGAAGGTATGCAAAAATTCATACCTACATGCATTTTTTTTAAAGGTACCCGGTTATATCGATATTTGAAGTTTCCAATTATTTTGTCAGACACGTAGTGTTAGCACCTACCTATAAGTTACTGAAAATCACTATTTTTAAGGGAGGCCTACTTACACAAATATTTATCCGATGTCTATATTTAAAATTTTCTGAAAAACTTGGAATTCTCTCAATATCAGAAATAGGCAAAGCGGTATACAAAAATTCATGTCAAACTTAGTTACTTTGTCTTGATTCGATTTTGGGTACCCAAGTCTTATTTCATCGCACAGTTCCTCACTGTAATTGTCTTTAGAGAGGATAACTTGATGATTTCTAGAGATAGGATTTTTATGTTTTCACTCATTTTTTCTCTCGCTTTTCTGTAGGGAATGTAGATATTACTTTTGCTATTCAAAACAATTCTGTGGGTAATGAGTCCAATTTGTTCCTAAATATTTTGACATATTTTGCCAAAAAGCCTAATCTAACGTAACTTGACTTTCACACTATTCAAATTTAACATATTTTTTACATATTCCTGTCTTTGGGAATATTTTCGAAAAGGAGACTAAAAAATTATGAAAAAACCTTCTTACCAGACGATAATTTCGGGAAAAGGACAACAGAAGGCCCAGAAAATTTCTATATCTACTTAGTTCGGAGGAAAAGTAAGTTGGAAGGATAAAATTAAATTAGCAGTAATAAGAGATGACGTACTTCCATAATTTAAAAAACTCTTTTTTTAGGCGGAAAAGTGTGTAACTCGGTTTTCTTGACATAGGTAGCTGATTACTTTTTTTCAGATCAAAAGAATAAAGTTCTAACTTAGTAGTTCAACAACGTCGTAGTTTTGACCATTTAATCAAAAAAAAAAAAATCGATAATTTTATTAAGGTGTAAATATGTGCATCTAAAAAATAAAAAAATACGAGTAGATATGCGAAATTAAAAAGAAACAAAACTAATCGATCATTTTCTAAATCAAAGTTTAAATATTATTCATTTAAAAAAGCCATCGAAGTTAAATTGATGAATAATTCGAATTTCACCGTCAAAGAATGGTTTATTGTTAAGTGCAGTCTATGATTAATTAACGGATAAGGAAATTTATTCCGCAAAAAAATTAAAGGCTCTGAAATGGAGATACTCAAAAATTGAATTAAATTCACTAGGTGGTTAACTCATTCGAGAATACGTTTGCTACAACACCATTTTTTAATCGGATAAATGTTTTCATTCCAGTTTTTTTTTTTTTTATTATTCAATTTCACTGTCATTTTCTCTATTTCTTGATTCCACAATTCGACTCTTCATCATCGGTTTTCTAATGAAAATGAAAAAATTAATACGCATTATTACTTACTGTGGGGACTATACATCTCGTACACACGCCGTTCTTCATCAGGCATATTATATTAAATAGCAGATAAAATATATTGTTTGTTCGTATGTTCTTACTTGCACACAGGCAAGTAAGATGCAAAGTTCGGCCGATGACAAAACGATAGATAAAGATCTCGGTAATGTCTCGGACCGGTACACGAACGCATTATGTAATTTCTTATCAGTTGCTTCAGCAATGAATAAGAAATGACGTGAATTCTACAACACACCTACATATGTATATGTACATAAGTGTGTCTGTGTGCATGTGCCAAAACCAGTATATAAACTCTCAGAACCGGCTCTAAAATCGCCAGTGTTTGGTCTGGTTCTGGATTACCCGTACTTGTGTATGAAGTGGCTGAACATGCTTAAATTCTGTAGAATTTCCTTCTAGTGAGAATATCTCTCACGACAAGGTATTCCACACTTACTCCTTTTTTTTTATTTAAAAGGCAAGCATAATGAAAGTTGATAACATTTTTAAATTTTATGTTTTATGGCTCTTAATTGCATACTTATAGTAGTTTGTGAAAAATAAAACCGACGAGTGATGAAAGCAATTTTCTACCTTTTGATGTATCAAAAGAAGTTTATATTGAAGAGAAGGACTCAACATTATCAAAGTGTTCACGTCCCAAAATTTTCTTTTGTTTGACTAATTTTCAATTATCCATAATATACAGTTACTAAGAGTGATAATATTATTTTGCGTTTTTGTAAAATTATTTGGCCTTATGCTAATCTTATATATATAAAGGGTTTCTGGCTCTTAAATACAAATCAAACAATAGGATTAACGTATTTATTGGCTATTAGCAATATTTTTCATTCATTACCTTTTTTATTTCTATCTGCTTAAAAAGAGAGTAAAAAGTAAATCTGAGTCTGTTAAATTTTCACAAACCACTTCAAATAATTGGGTAAAGGATGAAATTTCACTTTAATCCATTCAATGTCTATCTAGGTATCTAATTACCCCTGCGAATTTTCGATATATATTGCTTCATCAACTGCTCAATTCAATCTAATACTGAAGATTTAGCAATCATTTCACAAAAAACTATATTTCCTCTTAACAATTTGGTACAATATTTTAATCATCTGATGAACAATTATGCAAAAACAGATAAATATCTGAATGCGAAGGGTACCTGTTAAATATACAAACGAAAAAATAAATCATAAACAGTACACAAAACACCAATACTTGGTTTTTAACTTGATATTTTTTGGCTTTTCATAGGCATGTTATTAATTTTCTACCTATAATTTTAAATGATCGTTCACCTTATCTCATAACTAAATACTCTTTACCATTGGTACTATCAATCTGCTTATCCGCAATTCTGTAAACTCTTCTGTAAGTTATTTGGTTCAAAAATGGTCAGAATTCAAATAAGTAAAAAATCTAAAAAATAATATTAGTAGTTTCCTAGCATTCATATTCCTGTTTCTAAACCTCTTAAATTTTTAAGATACCTTCATATAATACCATTTCGTGTTTCCGAATTTGTGTGTGGCACTAATGAAAAAATTCTGTTTATGAGGATGAAATATTTAAAAAAAAAAGCAAAAATGATATTCGCATTTACATAATATTTTTGTACCTATCGTTCCAGGCGTTTTCTTCCGTTGCTTAAAGATTTGTTTTTCCTTACAGTGGATCTTTATATTTTACTTTCCTGTCATCTCATTTTATTTTTATTTTTTTCATTTTTTCAATTATAATAGTTATTCGTATTGTACTTATCTTCATAATTTCTCACTGTCAAGACAGCGAACAGCATAGTCATGTAATATTGGCCTTCTCTGCTTTAATTCTATAAATATTTTATTGCTATATATATTTACTTAATCTAAAATTTTGTATTAAATTGGAACGAACCATTTTAAAAATGGTTGCAAATTTATTCTCTTAAAATTGAAAAACTTTAATCAACTAAGTAAATCAAAGTGTGTTCGTACAGAAAACGATGTTTAATCCGTCAAGATGGCAAATTTTCTAACCTAATCAAACTGAATTTAATAAAAATGAATAAATTTTTTTCCTTCTTCGCTTCTTTGATGGAGAAAAAATTTTTTTGAGTCCTTATTTTTTGAAGCGAACAATATTCACGCGTTTGCAATGCAAACATAACTATTATTCCGTGGAAAATTATGAAGAGTAAACTTTATCCTCTTATACTTAAATAGTATAATGTAGCCATATCAAATTTTTAATAGACGATCGCAGAATATTTCAGACTTAACATTGAGTATATTGACTCTTACTTGTTCTAATATCTGGTGATCACAAAAATCAAAATTTTCAAAAACACGAACTGTTTTAAAATAATACATTTGAACGGGTGTTAAAATAATGCTGTAGCACAAATGTACATATGCCAGAATACTGTTGGGCTGAAAGTTACACAGTTTTCTCCATTCAATAGGGACACTATTTTTTACCTTGAAAATTCGATGTTATGGGTTACACTTACGTACAAGGTACTGCAATTACTATGTTAATTTGGTGGGCTATACCTCAGATGTTTTTAAAATTGGCTATCTCTATAACGCTGTTATTTTAAGCAAAACAATGTTTTTGATCGCTAATGGGAATATTTTGACCAACTAATTTATCAAAATAGTTATTTGTAATACAAGTGCAGAAAGCAGGTGATTTTTAATACGAGTGTGAACTTTGCAGTACTCACCTTCTGCTCGTGTCGCAAATCGCACAAGTATCAATCACCTACTTTGCACGTGTCTCACACATTATTTTTTGATACACTCCCCCTACTGTCCCCCGAAAAATGGCGATGAATTTTTCGTTTCCTCAGATCCAATTAATAATCAATAATTTTATTTTTTTAACCAAAAAATTTTTTTTTTAATTTTTTGCACATTGCTTATTTTTAAAATGTTTTTGAAAAATATGGTATTTAGTTCTTAGCGAGAAATAATAAAAACTGAGAAAATAGCCAACTCATGCGAGAAATTAATCAACCGGTGCGAGAAATTCCTGGAGATCTGCGAGAAATTCAAGTTGCAAGTGCACATGTGCAGAAGATGTTTTGACTTTGTATCGAAATTCGCTACTTTTTGTTTCATCAAGGGGCGTAAAAAAACGTACTTTTAGAAAGGGTGTTGCAAAAATAATTTTTTTCATGATTAGCGCTTACAGGCATTCGTAATTATATAACGACGTACTCCAAAATTTCTAGAAGTATTCATTAAGCGAACAATTTCTTTCATTTATCATAAAAATAGATAAAATTGTAAAATTTGACCACCTTATATTATCACTATCCCCACTTAACATCGGTAATTATTTTCGCTTTGTAGCTTATATTATTCATGAAGAAATTCATAAAATGCTGAAAAAATTTTGGTCATAGACTCAATTTAATGAACGAATAATTCAACCCCCAACGCCGAAAGAAATCCCCAAAATCTGTCCTGCATCAGTGGTTGAGTCGTACTTGAAAGTGATTACGTAGGCCTATATGAGCCCTCTTTTTAATACACCGGATAGAAAATGTGCCTATAATGATTTGCTGAAGGTTAAAAACTGAAAAACCTCAGATTTTAAAAATTAATCATGATCACTGAAAATCATGACACAATATTATAATTTTTACACTTTCCTTGATATGAAAAATGTAACTTTTTTGAGAGATGTTTTTACTCACTTACAAAATCTTGATTATTTTTTTGCAAAAATCATACATCTTATTCGTAGGCAAAACACTCTAAATCAAGATTACAGACAATTATCAGTTAATGTCTTTATTGCTGTTTCTTGCTAGAGTTGTAGAAGTCCATCCAATTTTCAAGGCAACTCTTCATCGGTAATTGTTCGAAAGTCGCACATCCAACTCGGAACGTTTTTCAAACTTTTACAGTCTTGATTAAGTACCCACGTTTGCGATGGTCTTCATCTATTATTGATTGTTTATTTACATATTTATTTCTCTTGAAGAGGTAGAATTAACCTCGTCAAATTTTGTATTCACGATTGTTTTTTTTGTTTTTTTTTAAACGTGTCCGGAAAACATACCATCCGTTCGTAATGAAACAAAAAATTTACTTCTGCAGCTAAACTATAGCATAGAAACAGTACGTGCGCACATTCCATCAACCCTTTCTTTTTGTTCTCTTCTGTCTTTCGCGTTCTCTTCCGCTTTGCTTCCTCATCTCAAGCAATTTGATTCGAAAAAGACAGACACGAAAAAGAAAACAAAAAAAATCAACAACGAAAAATTATTATTGTTCAACTCTTTAGAAAAATAGTGGTTACCACTTCGGTATTCGTATCACGTTTTGTAAATTTGATATGTCGGCCACTTCGTTTGTTTTTCTCTCGACTCGGTGTCTAGTATAGCTACCATTTCTATAGCTAAAACTTTTCCTGTTTGAAAAATTCTATATTTTAACCAGACAAACATGAGAAAATTTTTCAAATGATTTGCGTTTTGCCTTGTAAATTTTGTAAAACTTATCATACAGCGGATGTCTCTCTCTCTCTCTCTCTCTCTCTCTCTCTCTCTCTCTCTCTCTCTCTCTGTGAAGTTATTTAAAAGATTTATATAGCAATCCAACTTTTTAGAAAAATTCTTCATGTTTAGTCGATAATGATGATGATGATGATGATGACGATAGTTTTTATCAAGTTTAAAAAATTGAAAAATATTTAAAACGCATTTGCATCCATGGTTCTTACTTTAAGCACGAACTACAAAACTAGACCACCCTCCAGCAACATCTGAACGGATCTCTTCATATTCTAAACTTTGTCTGAATACCATTTCGGAAAATTCGTAATTGTTGTGTTTGTTTTCACCTAAATGGACCGACGATAAACTAAAATCATTTCGTACGCATAATAAGTAGCAAAGCTTTATAACTGAACAATTACACAGGTAATAATCACTAGGGTTCATAAAATGGCAACAATTCGAACAAAAATAGTAAGCGATCGAACTTTGAAAGGCCATAAATGGTACTTACGTGTAAATATATATTAAATAAAAGTTACACCGATGTAAAGTGTGAACGTTCAGCACTAAGAATAGGGCAAGAAAGTACAGCAATAAAACTTTGAAGAATTGAAAAATTTTTTCGAATAAGTATGCCATAGGCAAAAAATACTCTTTATTTACCCACCTCCTTTCATCAAACAAAAAAAAAAACTGTAAAAGCAGGGTAATTTGAATTGAAAAATTCGAAAGTTTTATTTTTATTTTCGTTTTTCACGACTTATTTTAACGTCCCCCTAAAGCTGTACAATTCGGTTTTTCTTTCGAAAAAAACCAAAGTGGCCTAACTCCAATATGTTTCGACAAGCGGAAAAGTGTTAATTATACAATGTAACTGCCACGGCCCTCGGGGTTGTAAAATACTTTTCGTCTTATTGAAAAAAACAACGCCTTTCGCTGGTCTCCGTTTCCCGAATATATAATACCGAGTTTAGGATAAAGCATCGCCATTCTATGTAACTTAATTCAGATTTATGGCTAAAAGTTTTCAAAAGAGCGTTTTGCCTCGTGCAAGCGTTAAAAACCGTTCAGCTTTTTACCCAAAAAATCGTTTCTCCAGCCACATTTTCACGTGGCTCCAATTCAATACCGTCACCTTGTTTCCATATACCTTAACATCGAAAAAGAAAGAGAAAGAAGAAGAAGAAAAAAGGCTTTTACCGCAAATAATATTCTCCATGCCGTAACGCAAATGCCTTCATATACGCGATCGGTTGTGTGTATGCGAAAGTATCTGGAGAAGTAAAAGATTATGAAATGGCAACCACGGATGAGAGTGGGGTGCGGGGGCTACGTGCGATAGCACTTTTAGAAATTCGAAAAGTTACCACGTTTCCCTCGTGTCGCTCGGAATAGAAGGTAAAAAATATATACCGGGTGGACTGGACAGAGAGGGAGGGGGCAGGCTGAAGGTGTAAGAACGTAAGGATTGCGACATATTTCTACCCACTTCTCCCGCCACTAATCAACACCCCGAAAATTTCGAGGTCTAACGAATGGAGAAAAAAAGTGAATGCGAAACACTGAGAATTAATTCGTGCTTGGCATCTACGAAAGCAAAAAGAAAAAGAAAAACGAAAAAAAAAATTGAAAAAGAAAACTCGGGTTTCTTTTTAGAAATGTTCTGAACGTTTATTTTTTTATTTTTTTTTTTTGTTTTTCCTTTTTGTAGGTACTTTCATTTATCTTTCTAGTCTAGGTATCCATTAATCAGTTGACTATTTTCCATGGTTCGTTTATTGTTTGCATTGCAACCGCGTTTATAAAAATGGAAAAAAATTACTTCACATCATGCGTATCGCAGTGTAGCCACTGCATGTAAACGTCAAAAACTTTGGAAAATTTCACCGAGGAAAAAATAATATAATTGTTAGTAACTTTTCTGTTGTTCGTATAGCTATCTTTTTTCAAACGATCCGTATTCCCTGCAGTACTTAGTCGGACGGATAATAAAGACATGAAATTGTCTATTTTTAAAATGAAAAATGAAAATTTATGCTTCAAAACGGTGGAACATTCAATTATTCATAGGCAGGTAATCTATTTTTTGCGACGTCCGCACTTTTCAACCTTGGTAAAGTTGTCGTTGATTTTTCCCACATTTTCCACAAAAATGTTTGCCAAAAACTTTTTATCATTTTCTTATGTTCATCCTCAAAATTGACATCAATGAAACTTTACAGGGTCTTGTCAAATGAATCATATTGAAAGCATAGGTAAATTATGCACTGATAATCAACTTCGTAATCAGCATTAATTGTCTCGGGGGATCATCTGCTGAAGGGGAGAACAAAGTCAATTCAGGAGGGTGTAAATTGACTTTTTTGAGTGAGAAGTTGAATGTTTTTTTGATATTTATAGTCGGCCATTTACTCACAGCCTTTTTAAAAAGAATGTCATCCAAATGGTTATCAGTTTCCATATTATTGTGGTATTTCGAAGCCAGGAGAAAATCAAAGAAGTATTGAGAAGCTAGGATATATTGATGCGAAAAATATCGATATTAGAAATATTGACATTTACCCCAGGAATATCGAAACGCTACATCCATATTTTTCTCACGTTTTACGGCCAAAATTTCAAGGTTATAATGAGATTCAAATATTCCAACGCAACTCTCCCAGTGTTTCTACGTTTTATTTCTATGGATCTTAAAGGTCTTATCATTTAACAATGAATATGGGTAACTATAGGTAGTCGAATTTTCATTGTATCAATCATTTATTAGTGAGAAATTAGATATGGGAAAAATATCGATACATATCGATATTTCAGTGTAAATATCGATACGAAAAAATATCTGTATTTCACACCCCTATCAAGGGGATGCAAATATGTTAAACGATCTTGGGAACCACGGCTTCAGCGAATGTGACAAGAAAATCGTCAATTTTAATCTCCTATCTGCCATCGTTTCTGTTGGTATTGATGTTAAAGAAATCATTTATCATCCACCTTATTTGAACATTTCGCAAAAATTTCGATACACTATACTGTTCCGAAAACTGTAATAAATTGTTGAGGCAATTAAACAGAATTTAAATCTTCAACCAATAACTGGTATTTTGACTTAAGAATTTAAAATGACCACGACAACAACGTAAAATTTTTCAGTGTCCTATGCCCTTAGGTAAGAAATTCTCTCCAAACAAACAACAAAACATCGAAGGATTTAAACTTGGTAGATTCTTTTATACGTATCATCTTCTAAAAATCAAAAAGTATTCATCTTATTAAGTGACATCATGACAGACACTATAATCAAATTATGGATTCACGATTTTTTTTTCCAACCAGACTTTTCATTAAAATTTGTACAAAAGTGTATTTAATTTTCAATTAAAAACTAACTAATTACTTAAATAAAATATTATCAAAACAATACTTCGGGCTCGCTCTTTCCAGGTATGGAAATTATCATTTCATTTTTCTGATGTTTTTTTGTCAGTCTGCTAACGTGTAGTAATTTAATTTACCTTCCTTCAAAAACGACATCATTAAAGATCAAAATCAATAAAATTAATAAAAAATTAGGTACCTACTACTGAAATTTAATGCAAAAATTTACGTAACTTTTTTTCGTTACATTAAATTACCACAACATGAGTAGTACATTTTACACTGAGAACTGAGACAAGTTTATTGAATAAATTATAATTTTGTATCCTTTTAGTTTGCCGAAAATATAATCGAAATTATCTTTTGTAAAAAAAAAGAGCTCTGGATTCTTCTGTCTTTATACAAATAAGTGTATTGTACTTACTTCAAGGTTGAAACAATTTTTGATGTGTAAACATCTTAGTGCTCGGAAATGAGAATTACCATCATCAGATTCGCAAAACTTTAATAACTCTCGTTTGTGTGTATTACATGATGCGTAGGTGTGTGGTTGTGTGGGTGCGCAACGCATAGTGCACCCACACAACCACACTATTATTATGTTTACACGTCAATCATTCACGAGTATAGCCCGTATAGCCCCAGCGGAACTCGCACCTTTTCTTTTCTGAGTGTTGAATTCTACTTTTTCTATTAAAATTTATTGTTTTTCCTCAACTTCGAAAATGATGTTTAGGGGTGCCATGATGGACTAAGTTCCCCAAAACCAAGGGGAAAAAAAAAAGGAAATATACAAACAAAATCTAATTTTACTTATTTTCGATTGAGGAAAAAATGATAGGACCTTGAGCCCCCCACCCAGAAGTTTCGTCCTAGCTCTGCTTCAACCCGACCCGGTGATAACGATTTCGAATGTTTCCATTTAAAATTAATTCGTAGCAAGGCGATGGCGAAGTAATGGCCCCATTAAGAAATATTTCACACATTCGAAATCTCACAAAACAAATTAAAATCATTATATAATCGAGTGAAAATTTTCAGATAAGCTAGTACTCAAAAATACTGTTTTTTCACGTCTTGTTCCAAAGTAGTACTAACTTCACTTTGGCTGGAAAACCATTTTGTATTTTTGCTTTTTCGAATACCGAACTAGATTAACCTTGTTTATGGGAGGATTCACTCCAGATGGGACTTATGTTTCAACAATTTTCTGTTTTACATTTACAAACGTTCCAACGCATAAATTTTCGTCTGAATTCGACGTTCCTAATCACCGCTTTGCAAGCAATGAAAATATGAATCGACAAAAAAAATATACGTAATCTTCCGTAAATAAGCTAATAAAAAATATGAGTTTCCAACGATTAGTACGCTTCCGTGTATGAAATATACCAAGTTTTTCGACACCCTCTGTAAACAGTGGAGCGTGGCAAACATAACGGAGCGTTTCGACGACTTAAGACAAGCAGACATTTCACCGATTGATATTTTATTAATTAACCAAATAACGAGCTCAGTGTGTGCGTGCGTGCTCCAGCCCCAATGGTAATTTCATATTTGCACGAAATTAACTGAAGCCTATATATCTACGCGACATATTCAAACATGGGAGAAAAAAGTTCAAAATTCCAAGCATCGATCTGGAAAATATTTCCTGGTAGGTAGTTTACACCGTTGCAGATTATTCAAAACCAGAGGTAGAGTTAGACAATTTATAAACTGTAACTTCATATAACATGTTGCTAGATAACGAAATCGAGACCACACGGGTGGGAAGACTTTGTGACAAGTTTATGGCATAAGTACATGCAAATCCATATAAATAATTATTGTTTTTCGTGTTATTGATTTTCTTGCTTCTACCAGTTGCGAGATGGCCATGGTAAACTACCAATTTTGGATCAGTTTTTTTTCATGGCCATATCTTCGAGAAAAATTGATGGAATACAATTTTCAGAATCTTACAATAAAATAGAAATACCGGACAACCCCTACCACTTATCAAGATGAATTTTGTCCCACCTCCTATGAGCTATGAGGTCTCAAAGTGTAGTGCCTTAACTCGCGTATAGTATAAAATGTGAGTCGGTTGAGCCAGAAAAAACTTTTCAAACGTATGATATTCTGTAGATACCCAAATCTACATCATTAGCCTTGTTCACACGTTTTCAAAATTATCTGATTCCAGCATGCAACTCTTCAAGAATTTACCTTTTATTTACAAATTTTTGGTCAATCCACAACTGGTACTGATAATTTAATTAAAATTTTTCAAAAGAAAAATTGGACTACATATACAAATGAATAATATTGATATTTAGTATCCATCAAGTAACATAAAGTGTACCACCTATCATAATTATGTAGTTTTTCCTTATCTGAGGTTGGAATGTGGCAAAATACATTCAGTTACTCTTTTAAACTTCCTTTTTAATTTAAAAAAAAAAAAAGAAAAGAATGAGTTAAATAAAAGCGTATAAAAAGAAAAAGAACCATCTTATGAAGTTTTTAAGACATTTTCTTCCTGTTTAAATTCACCTCACTACATGACTGTTGATGGGGAAAAAATATATAAATCAAATGAAATGTGTTCTATGGGCTACTATATATTTATATAGCCCCAAAAATAGCATAATTAATGGACTTGCCTCAAATCAGACGCATTTGAAAATTTTGAAACAAATTTTTTTTAATAAAAACAGAAACAACTTTTAGTATTACTCTTCACATACTTGTAGCATCGTGCTGATAATAGTTACAAAAAACATTGGAAATGAAAAATGTTGAGAATAAGCTCTACTTTGATGTCCATATAGTGCACAGCACCCTAAAAATTTTGATAAATGACTCGGAGTTATCTAAAATTGGTAGTTTACCTTATGCCTTTATTTTAAAAAAACTGCGATAACTAATGCATAAACTATCGAGAAATTTAAATTTTCATTGTGAGAAACTAACTTATACTTTCATAACATTATTATGGTGAATAATAAAATGTATACATATTTTTTCCATCAGAATCATTAATTTGATGTGGCAAAAATGAATTAGATAGGTACCCACCTATCATTTAGAATTAAAACTTATTTTTCAAATTTCTTGACTCTTGCTTCCAGTTGGGAAATAACATAAAAACTGCGGCAGAGAGTTGAATTTACAATTTGATTTTTTAGTCTCATAAATTTGGGGCATGATCAGTGAATTTCCAAAAATGGAAGGAGAGAGTAAGACATACAATTCATTTTTTACATGTAAAAGAGTAAATATTTAAAAATATATATAGGTATATTTTTGATCGATAAAGTTGGTAATTTACTTGTACAGTTTAAAAAATAAAAATATATTCACAAAAAAAAAAAAATATATATATAAAAAAAATCTCCATCCACTCTCAAATGAGCCCAATTTCTACTGTTCACTATTGATACTTCCAATTACAGAAATACTCGTTTTACGAAAAGATGACCAATTCGAAGCTCAATTTTCTGTCTTTGCCCTTGGAAAATCATCATTTGTCTAATCTGAATCCCATACACGATGAAACTGAACCTATAATTTTCAAACAAAATCAGCACTCCTTTGACGCAAATTAGCCATCTCGACGTGTTATTACAGCATTATTCCGCCAAAATACCCCTCATTTCAACCGTATAAAGTTTATTTGACAAAAAGGGGTTTGAAAATTTCGCGAATGGTCCTACTGCAAAATTACAATATTTGGGATAAAACCAGGGTAGCTCTATCTGTATGTAGCCATAACTAACATCTCTCATATTGTATTCCTCCGAGCGAGTTCCTTTTTTCATAATTACACGTACCTTTGGTAATAGAGGTAGGCTTACATAAATGCTGACAACGCATGAGGGGTTGGAGCAGGCAGAGTCAATTCTTGTCTAAAATTACACGTTGATCGCTTGGAAAATCTGCTATTACCCATTCCGCCACTATTTAGTCGCATGATTTAAAGGTAGAGTGGTACTAGAGGACCAAAATTGAGACTCGTTTAAATTATTATTTGTTTGAGAACTTTGTGTAATAAGAGATCGGTATTAGGTACTACCTATTTTACAAGCAAATGACAAATACGGCGAATGCATACTACATAAATTTATTAAAAACCGTAATCACATTGAAGTCATAAAATATGTCTTCCTTCATTATTTTTTAAACATATTAACCAAAATTTATGCGACTTATGCGCTTCTTGAATTCTAGACGTTGAAATGTACGAACATAATACTGGAAAGTTTTGATATGATCTACCTAAAAATTTAAATTAATTTTAAAAAATAACTTAAAATATTATTAAATAGATAAGTTCTTATGGGTACTTACGGATGCAATGAAATAAAATCGCAAGATAATATCGAAACTTCTAATATTTTTTTCTCAGATTCTAATGACTATTTTTACTGAAAATTATCTAAAATATTTTCAGCTATAATTCCTCATTTTCATGACAATCGAAAATTATTTGAAAAAACTATTGCCTTGCAACACTTAATAAGAGAATACCAGAAACGCTCCCTTGAAATTTCAGCTCAAAAATTAATTTATAAAGAGTAGGTACCTAAAGAAAAGTACAGGCTAAATAGCATACCTACCATACCTACCGTTAAAATTTCTAAAAACTTTTCAATTATAATCCGAGAAATTCGATCTCAGAAATTCGAATTCATCTTCTAATTTTCATAAAATTGTAGGCGTATGGTATTGTGTAACAAGCCTAAAAAGTTGGCAGTTCTAAAATGAGGGCGCGAGTGAAGTTTGAGTTAGCCTGAAAAGAGTAAGTACCTACTGCAAACTTCACACAAATAGAGACTAACTTTCCACACTCGTTACACACTAAGCATATTTTTCCGTAACACGTGTATAGAACGCAAAGTTTTTAAGCCATGTTATAGTGTATACATAGTGACCAACTTTGAATCAGAATGCGAGAATAACTATACCACATACCTACATGTGGGAATGTAAACTAATACTCGTACTTCCACCTGCAGCATTGTAGCTGCGAGGAAGTACCACTGCTTTTCAACCTGTGAGTCGCTGGTTCAAATCCCCATACCAGCAGACTTACAGAATTATGACCCTCACATGATTTGTTCATGTAACCACACTGATTATTGACACACACCCTTTCCACGGTGGACAGCACTTTGTGGATTTTTTGGATTTTCCCCACTAACAGCCTGTACATAGCTGCCCTTTGTGAGAATTATGTAGTACTAACTCGCTTCTTTGATTTCAAGTACTAGGTGGGATTGATGGAAGTGGTTGTGGAAATGTGAATTAATACATATATATAATTAGTAAGGTTTTAATGCAGCACAAAAAAATTCTATTAGTTGCATGCAAGTAGGACTCGACATACACATTTCTATATTTTGTCAAAATTTTGACTCAGCATTGCAAAGGAAAATGCCGATAGAGGAGGTGTAACAACTTGTGTTGCAGCAAAGTCGAACAATAGTAGAATGCATTGCATTCTGGGGAAGAAGAATAAATAGTTGAAGAAATAAGTAGCACTATGATGCGTCAAAATCTGACCACGTATAGAGATAAGCCTCATACGTCATATTTGCATGCAGCTAATGGAATTTTCCTACGCTGCGCCAAAACCTGAATACCCTTGTATACACACGCTTCTACCGATGATGGCTTAGCCACACTTTCAACCTATAGGTCGCTGGTTCAGATCCCCTCAACAGCAAATCTACACTATCCATGCATATCTACTCTGCCAACATTCCTATGAAGTTTGCAACACTCGCTTTTGGCTCAAGTTGCACTACAAACTTGTGAACTTTCTTTCTGCAAATAATGTAAATGTTAACGGAGTTCGTATTTGCAATTTGTGGTAAGGTAATTCCCACATATTAATGATGTAAAAAGTATCAATATCAAATGATACGTATCGATATCGGTATCTAAAATTGGTATCAATTTATTGATATTACCGTATCAAATCAAAATGATGATGAAAATTATGTAGGAGTAGAAGACTAGAAAGAGAAGCTGAAAAATGAAAAATTATTTTAAAAATGCAATCTACAAGCGTCTAATGTTTGTTTCTTTTTGACTTCTTTCTTTCTTCTTGCCTTTCATTACGTTACTCTGTATTTCTAGATTTAAATTCAATAAATTTCAATTTTTTTGTTTCTATAAATGACGATGAAAATAGCATCAGTATTAATATTAATACGTATCGATACATTGTAATTTGATTGTAATACGTATCGATGCTTAATTTTTTTGATATTTTGCACCACTACTACACACTGCTTTAGAACTGGCCACTTTGAGTATGTTGTACATGGCTCAAAAATTATTTATTTCTTGCACGTGTTACAAAAAATAAAATAAAAAATTCTCAACTAGGTATTTTTTACTGACATTAATATATGGTACATACAACGTAAGCTAGGTATACTAAAACTAGTTATTCTTAACCTTAAGCATACATGAATTCTACTTGAAATGAAAAATCAGGCTAAATCGCAATTTCCTAAGAATCAGTAGTTATAAATTATGAAGTTTTCAAATAAGTTCACTTATCAAAAATTTTCACATTCAGAATAATGTCCCATACATAATAAATTAAAGCAGCCTTTTTTTAAATGAGTGAATGTTGCAATATTAAACTAGTTGAAAAAATAATTTCACCTGTTTATGAACCCCGAATTAAATTTATTCATTAAAATTGTTTAGAAAAAACCAACTTTATTATCAGAGATGACTCTAAAAGCACTTAAATTTGATGGTAAAATTATGTTACAATCATACAGTTATTACAGTAGCTATTGAATAAAACGTGGTAAGCATTTCCTACTGTTTTACTTCATCAAAGTTAATATAATTTTCAACTGAATAGGTAAATTAAAAAGTAAGATCCTCATTGTTAATAAACAAACTGATTCATTTGAAGGTTACTTATCATCTCATGATAACTGTAGGCACCAGTTAATTAACTTCCATTTTATTTATTTTTTATTTCTATTAAAAAAAAAGATAAAAAGAACCACAGATCTTAAGCAGGTCTCTTGGGGGAGCGTTTCCAAAGTACCATTCTATTTTTAAATGGTAAATTCAATTTAATTTTTATTCTTAATTAATTTTCTACATAATTTAATAAAAACTACCAATAAACTAAACCTTATTTACGCAGGTAAGTGCCGTTAGAATAATTTTCTTCTTCTTTTTTCCTGTCGCTTTATTTTCTAGGTGTACCCGGCAAGCGAAACGAAATTTTCTACAACTGCTGTCCCGAGCCATACATAGATATCACCTATGTAATTAATATAAGACGAAGAACACTGTACTACTTTTTCAACCTAATAGTGCCATGTGTTCTAATTGCTTCCATGGCTGTATTAGGCTTTACACTGCCACCGGATTCCGGCGAAAAATTATCTTTAGGTAATGTAAACGTTTTTCTTTTTTGTTTTTTGTGTTTTAGTGGTTTTTTCTTTCACTTTCTTCTCTTATTCTCTTCTATTTTTTTCATCTCGTATATTTTTCTGTCTCATTATTTTTGGGTGTCCAAGTAATAATTCTTTTTAGGGAGCTTTCGTGCATTATGTACTAATCTGTCGTAGGTATTATGCACACACTGATAATCAACATCGTTTTACACTCTCGTATGTCAGTGTGTACATTATTTAGATCGTATCGATAACCATTTTCTCGCACACATACACGCACACACACGCACACACACTCACATTTATCCACACAACACTTTATACAAATACTGTAATCTTAATATTGTGCGTAAACTCCGTATATTCTGTCCGAAACGAGAAAAATGAGCACCTATTGCGTCTGTTGTTGTTGTTGTTTACTTAACAAAACCAACAACACGAATAGGTACTAACGCTTTTGTATTCTATATTGTGTATGTATTTTTTTAAATGTGTATACCTATCAACATTATGCAAATAGAGAAAAAAACATTTCACCATCGACGGCATTTTTAATTATTGACAGGATGAAAAAGTGTCCAGTCGTCAAACCTTTTGCCGAATTGCATCTTATTTTTCAGGCCTACCTGCATACAAGAACAGAACAAAATACGCATGCTGTCCGAATTCTTACGATCATGTTCTATTTACATTGCACATTCGTCGACGAACCATTTATTATTTGGTCAACATAATCGCGCCTTGCATTCTGCTGGCCTCCATGACATTACTCGAATTCTTATTGCCTAACGAATGTGGAGAAAAATTAACATTAGGTACTAGGCAGTGCTCTCTTTGTCACTGCTTGTCAAATATTCTTATAATATTTTTCTTATTTTTATTTTTTTCGTTTCTTTTTTCCTCTCTTTCTTCACTTCTTTCGATATTTGTATGTATCATTTTACTATGAAAAATTTTAAACGTTTAATTTAAAATATGAAAAAAAAAAAAAAAAAAAACTACGCTAAAATTACGTCTCTTTTTTTTTTTTTTGGAGACGTCAACTACAAATTAGTAGGTATACTATAATAATGGCAGTATGGACTGAATGGTGGAGAGGATACAAAAGAATGAGAAAAAGAGTTATTCGGAGCTGGTGTTCATAGGCTTTTAACAGTTCCGACGTAATTTCAAACTTGGGTTCGATAATTTCTACATGCGAAAGAGGTAAAAAAAAAAATTTACCACACATCACTGGAAAATAAACAAAATTAAATTAGTAAACAATTCATAAACTTTCTCAGTTATATATCTTGAATAATCTTCAACTAAATAACGTGTATTTACGCTAATATCAATCCGGATTCAGGGGGTAGTAAACTGCCTTTCTTCCTGGTCCATAATAAATATAGCCTTCCCTACTGTAACCACCACTGATATTTTTAATAAATAATTCAAGTAGCTAGAAGAGTAAACTCGTAGTAAACTCTATTTGACATAAATACATCTTTAGAATCTTTTAGCTGTTCAGTTTTGGAAATAGACAATTTTTGATTCCTATTTTCCCCCTTAAAATTTGAGAATAGTCAACATACTATTAATAATGTTCCTCCTTCAACCAGTTTTATCGAAATTTCTAGTTCCTCGACGATATAGCCTTTTAGCCCCTTCAATTTTGAAAACAGGCAATTTTTGATTCGCATCTTGTTTACTTTCGCCCTTTAAAATTTGAGGATAGGCAACATATTATAAATATCGTTCTTCTTGTATCTGGTTTTATCAAAATCTCTAGTATCTCGACGATATAGCCCTTTACCTCCATCGTTTTGGAAAACTAGCAATATTTGATCTATATTTTGCTAACTCTTGCCCCTTAAAACTGATAGGCAACATTTTAATACCACTTTTATGCTTCTCGTACCCGGTATTATGCAAATCTTACTTGCTATTCCCAATTTTCAGCCTTAATAACAAAGTAGCCCCCACCGAATAGCCCAGTTTATAAAAATAAACTAACTTGATATTATTAATACACCAAATAATTCATGAGAAACACGAACATATTTGAGGTATACATGTATATCCTATATTTATCCTTCTTAGATTGAACAGCTTAAATATTTCCTCACAACTCGGAACAAAAATTTTAGAAGTGAAATATCAAAATCTATACAATATGAAATATTATCGAAGAGCTCAGAAAAAAGTTAAAAGAATTTTAAGTATAAAAATTAATGACAAGTATTCTGGTTTAAAAAGAAGGGAAAATTTTTGAAAAATACAAAAGCAACAGTAGGTAGACTTATAGAAACAATCGAGTGTATTAGAAATAAAAGACTTAAAAGAGAAAGGAGTTCTGAGCCTCTGAGCCTCTGAGCCTCTGAGCCTATGAGCCTAATCGGACTGAGAAAAACATTTGTGAAAGAGAAATAAATAAATATGAGTGGGTATAGGTATAAAATCTCGATTGAAAAATGTGAGAAATTACTGTGTTCAAGAAAGTTTGAATGATGTTTGAGACTCGGAATATTTCAAGATACTAACACTTTCGTGAAGATAGCTGATTTGAAAATTGCATTTATTTCTGATGTAATCAAGTCACGTTAGCTCCAGTTCAACTTTCAGAGATATTTTTTGAACTTTATGTGTGAAGCTAATTCGATTACCCATACGCGTAATCTACAAACGATTTTTTTCAAATTTGAACTTTTGTAAACATAAACAGAATAAAAACATTAAAAAAATTTATATTCAACTTCGAAATTGACTCCAGTGATGGTTATTTATCCTTAAAATTGGGAGGCGAAGAGCGTTTATGCAGTAGAATGAAAAAATAATATAAAATATTCGAACTTATTCTTTTACATTATGTTGTGGATTTTTATGTCCCAAACAATTTTGAAGGTGATCGCTCTTTTCTAATTGCCTTAACGGTTTCTCATCATAAGTTCTGATGTATATAACCATCAGCAACCATTCAATGTACGTACCAAATTATCTAAAACTAAGATTAAATCTGTAACCAACAATGCTGTCTAAATTGGAAGACATTTTGATCCTCTACAAATGGCTAAGATAAAATTTTGAAAACGTAGTATAAGCGTTGTGGGATTTTACCAGCAACAAAAATAAAATGAGGTGGGGGAAAAAAAAGGAAAAAAGAAGGAAATCGTTAATCCCGTAGAAAATCTAGAGAGCTGAATACGAGTTTTGCTACTGACCAATAATCTTCAAGTCCTCATACAAGAAAATGAACGTAAGAGCGAATAAAAAAAAATAGACAGAGAGAAAGGAAAGAAAAAGACAGAAAGAAAAAACGAAGTAAGGTTATGTGACCAGAGTGCAAACCGATTAGAGGAAAAATCGACGTTAAAGAAAAAAAAAAAGGGGAAAAGAAAAAAGGAGCAGAAATGAAGAGAAAGAAGGGCGTTAACGGGTGAAAAAAAAAATAGTAGGAGGCAAAAAGTAGAGATGTCATCGATACGTTGCGTATACGCGAAAAAAAAAGTTTTTCTCATTCCAAAAAAAAAAAAAAAAAAAAAAAAAGAATAAGAAACGACGATCGATACAATAGAGAAATTTTTTCTACAAATTTAAGTACCTAGCTCTGACTTTTCTGTTTCTCTTCTGCCCGTGTCTCTTCTCTACTAGGTCTTTTTTCTCTCAAACGTATTAGTAATTTCATACCTACACTTAAGGGTAGGTTACCTAATACGTACGTACTCTACTATAATACGGTGCTTATAGAGTGTTGTGCCGCAGAGAAGATAAGCTAATTGGATGATTTTTTGCAACCACATTATTTCCACTACTGCCAGCATCTTACGTTCGATTGCTGTCGTAAACGTCGACATTAATTGATTTAGAACGTATCCCATAACGTTGGCAAATAAATTTCCGCAGTTTTGGTTAAACGCCAGATCGGATAGCTAACTCTTCATCCACCAGCATACATTCTCAGCAACCCCCAACCCTCCTCCCCAAAAAAGGCAAAAAAAAAACTACAATTTTAAATTTATTCTACCGTGCGACCCATCATTCCTCTCCACTACTCCAGTCCATCTGCCAATAAATCAGAAAAATGTTTTAAATAATTTCGAATTACAATATCGGTATTCAAAATGAAGAAATCACAAAGCCAGTTAGCGTGCATACATGCCTATATATATATATATATATAGGACTTTAGGTGAAGCCCATCCTCCCTCTCAGTTTCCGTTTGCGGTTTTCAGCCAGTGCTGGTGGCTTACGAAACGAAGATTAATTATAAACGTGAAAAGATTCTAAATCCCGGCCACTTCCTTTCGCGACACACAAAAAATGTAACTTCGTGTGTTTCGTCGTAAAATATTCAAGTGCACTAACTGACGTAACAATCGGTAGCTAATTAATGTTGCAAGCTATAACGAAGCTCGTTCAGGTAATACGGCGCATATTTTTCACACGTAATGCTGCATTTGTACGTAAATAGCGATGCCATCTTTTATTTGTACGCTCCTTTTTTTCTTTTTTTCTACTCCTCGTGTTTTTTATACGATCCCTCCCAAAATGTTATAAAGTCCAAGTCGAAAAGGCAGTCTTATTGACGATTTTCGTGTCTCGCACTTACACGGGCTGTAATCGAACGCAAATAATTCTCATCGAATGCGGGAGGAAGGAAATCGCGCGTAATTAAAAACGTCGGTTACTTTTTTACAATGCGGATATTATGAGAGGTCCGACTGCTTATGGAGGGCTCCCATATTATGGGCCGAGAAGATCGATGACTGACGGCGTGTTTTCTTTCATTTGGACCAGCACCCCTACTACTTATTCGCCGCTGACGCGTTTCTATCGGTTGGTTTTAATTATTATATACACGACGTTCGTTTCCGTGTCGAAAATATCTTTCACGGTGGATGAATTTAATTCTGTTAAATTTTCCGTCGAAACCTTCGATATTCGCACGAATGAAGTCAGCTTTTGTAAAATTTTCATAATGGATGAGGCATCGTCATTATTGGCCCGTTTTTACTCCCTTCGACGCGCGGTTATTCGTCACTGCCAGTATTTTTGGGGCCGACATATTTTTGTACGAGCAATAATTTTTCGATCGCCTCGTATAGAGGCTATTGCCCGTTGTTAGAGAGAGGGACGACACATTATATTAGAACCAAAAAATTTATCAGAATTTGTAAAACACGTTTACGGTGGTCAATCAGAATAGATCTTGGTTGGAATTTCAGATTTTCAATCTCTCGAAGAATAAAAAACGCCATTTTCAGCCATCGATAACTTCGTCTCCACCTCTTTGATATTCTTTTTCTAGATAATGTTTTCTTCACGTTACTGATTTAGGAACAATACTGATGCGAAGAGATTTTTCTTTTATTACAGCAATCTTGGAGGATAAAAAAGGCTTATTATTTTCTACAGAGAAATAATTCAAAGTGAACAGGTACATATTTACTTGAATACACCGTTAGTAAAACAACTTTAGTCATTTTCCAGGAGATGCGAAAAACAAAAACGTTTAGAAACCCTCCACTTCACCGAAGATTCTTTTTGTTTTTTTTTGTTTTTTTTTTGTTTTTTTGCCAAAATGTACCTCAAGCAATTCATTTTTGACCTAATTTTCTAATTTTCAGATAACTGCTACCATACTCGTATAACCCGTAGAATTGGAATAAGAAAATGACTCGAGTCGTTTTGTTTTTACAAATATATTTTTCTTCCAAAAAGGACAAATTTTATCTTAACAAAATCAGCTGAATTGAAAACAGACAACCAATATTTTCGAATTTCTCTTTCAGTTGGTAAATACGACTCGAATTTTTGAAAATTCTCTATTTTTTCTAATATTCACGTTCCTCACTCGTTTGGCACAGTCGAAAATCATAGACATTTGAAAATATAGTCTTTTTCTGTGAATATAGAATGTGCTGTCCATCAATAAGTGTTTCAGCAGTAAATTTCCCAGGATTATTTTTATACTTACGTAAGTCATGACTAAAGTTGTTTTACCACCTTTTTTCAACATCAGAGATCTTGTTATCTGGGTCTTTCACTCACTTGACACGCCTTTTTTACATCGGAATTACCTCTAGTAGGCAGACAGTATAAAAATAAGTAAATGGAGAAAAATAAACAAATGTTTTTAAAATTCTTACCTCATTTGATTTTGTGACGGTCTTTCTATTTTATTATACTTTAGCCCAATGATGTTCCTATTATGAACTAATGATATTCGAGATAAACGACGCTGGTAAAGCCGACTGAGGAACTTTCTTAAGCACAAATCTGATACCAAGGTCAAATGTGTTCACCACGAATACATGCGAGCCAGTTTATGACCATAGATAGCTTCTATAATTTTTTTCAATACCTCCCTGAATACTGCGAATTTAGCAATATTATGATAGTCCTTTTCGAATTATCCACACACGCAGAAGCTCATGTCGTTTCATTGGAAATAATTCAATTTAAAAACAACGATGAACAGCAAATCACAAAGGATGCAAACTTTGGCGAACAACTTCGGTCTTATAATCACGGATGATTCTTATTTTAAGGTAAATAACGTCAACAAGCTACAAGTGATGTAAATATGATATTCCAACCAAGTTCTGTTCTGGTAAGTCGACAAATTCAACTCCTTTGATATTTATGGCTAAATTAAAAACATAATTTTGAACTTTGATTAAAATCCAAAATACCTACTCTTTAAAGCCTTGAAGAAGTTTATCAAAAAATGAAAACTTGAGGTTATTCAAGTACCTAACTATTTAACTAGTACCCATTGTACTTTTATGAAATATTGATTAGCGATCAGCTGCAGCTGACTCAAATTAAATGGTCTAAATTTTTTAATTCGGCAAAAATCCTCTTTCCTCCCCTCCTCCATTCCCAAAATAAAAACTTGGCATCTTTTCGAAAATTAAAAACAATTTTAGTTTTTGCCCAAATCAAAGTTCAATGAAAATTTCTCGTCAAATACTGCAAATTTAAATCGATAGAAACCGAGTAAAAGTACCCACAGGCCTATATCGATAAATTTTCTCCAATGAGAAATAAATTTAAAATCCATTTAGTAGCCTCCATCTTCCACTCACAAATTTGCCACGTCAGTAACGATGTAGACTATAATATTAGATTACGTAGGTGGTCTCAAATGTATTACCTAAGTATCACAATTTTGACAGCTGAATTTGGCTAAGATCTCGATATTGTGAGCAATATCAGCCAATTGGCTTGCGAAAGCCTCGATGTTAATTTCGTATGCCAGTCAGAAATGATAAATCCGCAACAGAATTTCGTTCGATCCTCCCACAATCTAAAATTTCGTGTATTTAAGACGTGTTTTTCTATAATTGACTATTTAGTTGTTGCTTAAAAAACATGCCCGCACCGAGCTATGAACCCAATGAAACACATTTGAAAACATTCATTTAGCGTAGAATTGAGCTACATTGCTGTAAAAGGCAATATCGATGATAAAAAAATAAATTGGTTATCGAAACGAATTATGATTTTGACCTGTGTCCTCGACGTCATCAGCTTTCGCAACATATCCTCTTTCAATCAACAACTACAGACAAATCTTCAGAAAAAAATTATCAATACCTATCTATAGGTAGGTATAGCTTTGATGATCATAATAATGAGTAAATCGAATCCATGGCATCGTACCTAGTAAAGGTGATTCAAGTGTTCATACGCTTTACGACTACAAATAATGTATTATTCATCGTTTAAAGAAGATTTTTTTTTTTAAGCTGCTATCGCTATGTACAATATTTTACGAATTTCGAGGCTTCTAAAAGCATAGGCTTGTATAAATAAGTTTTATTCGTAATATTATACGATAATACACACACTCACATACACACACCTAAACTCACACACATACACAATCTCATTTCACATATTAAATTCAGGCCTACGATGCCATAAGCCAACATAGTACATACATATGTATATATATATATGTATATATATACTCGAGAGCGTAGGAAAATGGTCAACATTTTTATCCAAAGTCGACAGTCTCCTAATTAACATATATTTTCCCATAAAGTTTCTCAACTGATTCGTTAAGTTAAAAGGGTGCAGCAAAGGGTAGGATTAAGATATTTTAATGAATTATAGGCTACGTTTACTACGAAATAGTTGCTACTCTCGAATCGTTAAAATATTTTCTAACCCAATCGAGAACTACTATAAGTATTAATATCAAATAGCCTATGGTAGCTGTGCAAACACGTAAATACATTGTTATAAAATTACGAATACATTGCATCGAAATAATAGGATACCTATAAGACAAAATACGATTTGTAATTTGTTTGTTTTTCAATTTCAACCATTGAAAATTTTTCTTTTTTTTTTTTGTAGATAAATTAAGGCATCTATTTTCTTTCTTTTTCTTTTCTATTTGTGATGTTGATTTCATCCATATGTTACGTGTTGATGATCGTTGTCTGTGATATGTCTTACTTCGAATTACGATTGGTTTACTGCGCTTCAGTTTGACTTCAAACTGGCTTTTCATGATGGGTGGAAGAAAAAAGAAAAAAAAATTTTAATGGTAAGTTTTGAAAAGTAGACACGATTCAATAACTTTGGAAATTAGTTCGATAGAAAATTCTAGTAACTAAGGCCCTTCCCCCAAATTTTTTTGAAATATGCATACAATCAAAATTCTTAGTTTCTTGCCATAATCTGGCCAGTGAACTAATTAAATGAGTACCAACTTCTACCTGCATACTCCGAGTCTGAATCGCTGAAAATTACATTAATTCCGTCAACATGGCAAATTGTCACCTTCAAAGGGTGAGTATCATTTATCGTTTTGAAACTTATTCGGCCGAGAACAATATTATCTCTTAATTTCCTAAATAATCGTCTATTAAATATAATGAAATTTAGAGTCCAAAGTGAGACAATTACTAACATCACAATTGTCAAATTTTCATCAGTCAGTGTAATTCTCGTATCACTTCCAATCACGATTTTTTGCATTAAATACCAAATTTACAATCACAACCGCCCATTAAATGGTTTCAAAATTTTATATTGCAATAAATCTATTTTTAAATATTATAGTTTTCAATTAAAACCATCCTGATGGCCGTAGTTGTGAAAAAACATTCAAATTAATTTCGACGAAACAAATAAATTAATCTTTGTGTCGTGTAGGTATCACAAATTGCATAATCGATTCGACGTAAATAATAATATTATGCATCATCGTACATACTATGTTTCCATCGCTGTGCCATCTACTTTGATTTTTTTTCTTTTTGAAGCCAACAAGGGGTTGTTTTAAAATCCTAATCGACAGAAAAGTGCTGTTTTTCATGATAATCACAATGGTTAAGCAATGGTCCAAAAAGTACAAATTATTTTAAAGTATTATGTTGAGTCTTCTGTTTATTTTTTTAAATTAGTTTCTTCATTATAATTATTATACGTATACTGGAAATACCAACTTTTTTTGTTTCACCAATCATTTAGGCCAGACATCGAGTTAAATTTTCGATCAAAAGTGAAGAAAATTCCAAATGAATCTTAATTTTTGGTGAATGGCATCTTGATCTAACAAAAGAGGAAGTTGAAATTTCCTTCTAAAACGAAGTCCTCCGTACTCTTCGCGAGTTGGTTAGCGAGACCGTGGACCAAAAACTTTTTTGCTCAGTCTCTTAATTTTCTATTAATTTTACGACGCAAACAACTAGTCCCACGTACAAAATTAAACGCGCAATAATATCCTTAATGCAGTATACTTGAGCGCATTTTATCACTAAATTCCAGCTCACGAAATTTAATTTGTACCAAACATAATATTACTATTCCTTAAATTTTAATTCAAAAATCGACCATCATCAAGGGCCCTAAATTCTTCAAGAAAAGCCATGGATAATGATTTTTTCTTATTTTCTCACCTTCTTCACCGACATAGTTTTGAAAGTGTGAAAATATTCCAATAACAAGCCTCAGTAAAAATCTTGAATGCTTCAAGTACTGCACCAATGACTACAAAATATCAATATCGTAACGATAATTTTCAAAAAAGATTTATTCAATTTACCAATTTTTTAGAAATTACTGCGGAACGTAAGCCAATCGTAAATTCGAAAATGGTAAACATTTTTTGATTTACGTTTTTAATTTGATTCCTAAGAAATTCCAGTGAAAAAAATAAGAAACTCCCTTTCACACTCGTGTGTCATACAAAATTAAACTAAGTATCTGTACGACGATCTCATTCTTACAAAGCTATCTTTTAATGGATGTAAAATATATTTTTATTCATTAAAAGATGTAAAAAAGAAAATAATAATGAGCCCACAATTAATTTAGAAAAAAAAAAAATTAAAATTCATGCTTAAACGAAGGAATGAACGAAGCACATGCAGCCAAAACGTACGAACGACATAAATAACGATCAATACATCCATTTTTTTTTCGTGTTTGTTGATTTGTTATTTAAGTTTTAAAAAATTTGTACCAACTACTTTAAAAATGAAAATAAATTTACACACTTTTACTAGACCCAACTAGCAATGATTCTGATTATTTTTCGTTGTCTTATTGTGTTTAGGTATAACTATTCTTTTATCATTAACTGTTTTTCTAAATATGGTCGCTGAGACAATGCCTACTACCTCTGAAGCTGTTCCTCTATTAGGTAAATTATCATCCGCTTGATTTTAAATTACCTATCTATAACTAAAGCTAAAGAGTAGGAGAAAAAATATCCAAGACTATTATAAAGTAAAATGGGCACGTCCCAAATGGAGAGAAAATAAATAGGCAGGCATTGTATAAGGAGATTTATTTTTCACATTTTTTTCTAAATTTTTACAAATAATTTTTTTATTTTACCTTCCTCAATTTGAAGGTGACGATCGAATTCCTTTTTTTTTTTTTTTTTCTTAATCATGACATAATATTTAATTGCGGCCATGCAAAATATCAAGTTACTTGGAATGCAAGAGGGCTTGAGCATAAATTCTTTTTTGCTTGATTTTTTTTTTTTTTTTTAAATTCATACAAATCAGACTGTTTATTTTTCGAATTTTGGATATTAGATCGTTATTATGCACAAAATACATTTACACTTTAGGCATTATACATTACAAAAAAAAAAAAAAAAGAACGATAACAAGAACATAAAATTATACTAATCTGAAACTTTTACGAAAGCCTGAAGAGGAGTTTTAACTGTAATTTTAGGCATGTAGGGCGAGGTCACTGACTGTATGAAAGGAAACTGCTGCCATTAAGTCCTAAATTAAAAACTAATTTAATTAAAAATTTTTGAGTTCGTAGCCCTAATCGTATTCCAGATCTTGTTAAATGTTCACAAATGTTAACAAAATAAGCCTGAAAGGTTAATGGTACTTAATATGAAATATCAGTGATGAAAAACCGAAGTTTGACCGATGAATAAAATTATTTAATTACAGCGAATTAATTTATTTTTTGATACATCGATAGATCTGTCATTGGCAATCGAACTTTGCCTCTAATGGATCATTGAAATGTGGCATATGTAGCTGACTCTTCGGCTCCCTTGGAACATACAGTATAATGAGCGGGAAAAAATAATTTATTAATTATTATTCAAGTTTTAAAAATCACTCTTTACGTTGTATTCGCCGTAAAGATCTGACTGTGAAAAAATGTATAGTAATAATGAAAATACGAAAACGATTTTCACAAGTTTAATCATAGGTTCACAATATAAATTATTAATTAATTTCAATTTTTTCGGTGAACTTTCCAAATATCAAATCATAACCTCCCAATCCTATACAATAAAATAAGTAATTATTATTTTTTGTGACAAATCAATACTATAAAAAAATTTTATTTTGTTCTTTGGCAAGGTTCACTTTGTAAGCACAATTATATCGTATTCCCAATAAGAGAATAATAAGTAAGTACCTCCTACCTGCATTTTAAGCCAATATAAATTTCGAAGATATTTTGAAAAAAATTTAAAATGAAAAACTGTTGGGGGCTGCTAATGATAAAATCTGTCCTATGAGTCAAAACAGGTTTTTTAAGAAATTCTTTTACTCCTAAAAAAAGAAAAAAAAAAACTTGAAAAATGTTTACCTACTTACGTTAATTTTTAAATTTTGACCTTGAATCTAATACGGAATTGCGAATTGTGCGTGGTTCTACAAACTTCAAATCGAAATAATAATTATTCAGGAGGTAGATTTTAACTCTTAGGGTCACATTTTGTTCATTTCTACAGAACTGTTCCTTTCACAAAACGTAGCAAGATACTCATTTCTCGATGCAAAACAACTTTAAAAAATGAAAATTCCAATTATATTTTTCTAATTTTTGACCTTTTTCTTTCGAAATTTAAATAAAATATTTTTCATTTTGCCTTCAGAATACCAAAACGTACATACATACTTAGATCAGAACATTATATATCCTTTGGCAAATAATAATAAAAAAAAAAAAAAAAAAACTCACTTGAAAATTTGAAAACAACATTTTTTATTGCTGACTTTCGAATACATTCCAAATCCAATAACCTGCTTACGAGGAAATCTTTTTCTTCGGCAAACCTGACCTTTTTTAATCTCATTCGCGAAAAATAAAAAGAATTTTCGTCAAAAGAGGAAAATCTGTAAAAGATTTTCGTTCCACTGCGCCCCACACTAACCCCCATCAACCGTTAAGATGAAATCAAAAGTATTCACGATCTATTTTCCAGAATGGTGAGATATAGGTCACACTGATGAGAAGAAAAAAATCATAAAATGGCTGTTAAAATGGGAAACTCTCGAATATCATATTTTTTTATCCATTATTTTCGAAATTCCGCTCATGCCACGTGTAAGCCAAAGTATGTACATAAAATATAGGGCAGATGTTTTTTGTTTTTTTTTTTTACAACAAAACCATATCGAAAATGTTAATCCTGTTATTATTCGCTAATCACCCTTTAAATGTCTTCGTTTCATTGTACCATTTGACCAGGAAAAAAAAAAAAATCTTCAATAGTTTTAATTTCAAAAGATTGTTTTACAGTTAAAAAAGAGGAACTGAGAAAGAGGATGGGACATTTTGTTAGAGAAAAAGAAATATAACGAACTGTGTACAATTTATATTTGAAATTTCTGAATACCGATACGTTTATCTTCGTTTCATCACATTTCATTCACATGAAATGAGTACAAAAGAACTAATTTTACGAAACCAGGTCCCTTTTGATTGTCGGTACGTGATAAAGAATTTTCAAAGATTATGTACTTCTCTTGAAAAAAGCTACATCCTCATTTGCTGTTCTTTTTTTTTTCTTTTGTAAACTTTTTTCCCTTGCTCAGATCATTGTCACACGCACTACACATGCTACTGAGAGAAAAAAATTTGAAATTGCAAAAAAACATTTCCGTCTTTCTCAAAAACGAACCAGAAACTCCTTCTCACCCAATACCTTCTTCTTCTTTGACACAAATCCTCTTCTGAAAAAAATGTAGAATAACAAAATTGCTTCTATCTATCTAATAATGGTACGATTTGTGACAACCATTTATTCAACAAATATCTGACAACCTTTAGTAGATATCAACGTCTAGTGTGAACTGAACAAGGTGGGCTTAATTTTAGCAACAGCATATTCAACCAGCAACAACAATGAGATTTTCTATCAAGAACTCAAAAATTATCTACTACTGCAAAGAAAAATCTGTTGTAGCGATAACTTTAAAAGCCTGAACCGTGCTTTGTGATCAATTATGATACAAAATATGGCCAATGTTATCATACAGTCTGAGATTTATTCTAAATCGTTGTTCAAAACGTTCAATTTAATGAGACATGTAAACCAATGAAAAGGAATGAAAAATTTAATACACCCAGAGATAAAGTTCGTTAGTGTACAAAGAGAAAAAACTATAGGGCAGATGTGGGTAATATGGACACTTGGGGTAAAATGGACACTTGGGGTAAAATGGACACTGGCCTTATTGAATCGGCTATTGGCGCTCCATGGCGGATGATGGATTAATTAACTTTATTTATACTCTAGAAGCTTATTTTCTGAATTTGGTTTGATTCTTTGGTTTGAGTTTCTAATTATGACGCGATAATGTTTTCAGAAGTGTTTAATGTAACTTTTGCAAATTTTCAGATGAGAATAAATAATATTTACTTTTATAAATTGACTATTACGATTAAAAGAGAGTAGTGTTGATTTAATTAAAAGGTGTGAATTGTCACTTTTTCGTTGAAATAAACAATTTTGTTAGCGTTTTTTTCAATTTACCTCCCTTGGAGTGAAATGGACATGGGTAAAATGGACACCCAGCTTGTAATATTTTTCTGCATGTTTTAATTTAAAGATGCCTCACCAAAAATTCCAGCTCATCTACTAAAAATAAAAAAATAAAAATAACCCAAGTAAATGCATCATGTTTGTATTGCTGTCAGCTTTTTTCTGTTTCACAGCCTAGAGAACAGTAGATCTAGTGCATTCAGTGTGAAGAGTGGGCTCATGAAAAATGTGTGTCAGGGGAGGAAAAATTATTTTTTACATGTGAATTATGTGTTAACAATTAATTATGAAATCTCTGTTGAAGAATACTAATTATTTTTAAATTTTATTCTTTATTTTAAATAAATTTACACTAGTGTTCATTTTACCCCGATACATTTTGAATGAGTGATTTTGGTACGGTCTAGAAAACTGTGAATTGTGAAGAGCATTATCAATCAAAATGTCTGAAAAACTGGAAGAGGGAAGTTGAGGGTTTTCCTTAGATACCCCAATAACAAAATAACAAAAATTTCAAAAAATTGGTTGGTGGGATTAATCGGCGCTTAGTGTGTCCATATTACCCCTATCTCCCCTAGGCACGTCTAAATTTCATATGAATTTATGTAACCTTTCGAAGTTCAGCTAAATTTTTTTAGCACTTTTACATGAAATTTATTTCTAAATTCAAGGCAAAAAATATCAAATATCAATATTTTATGCGGTTTTTCAAGTTCAAATCACTTTATTTGATAACTTTTCCCTAAAATCTCACGTTAAATTCGAAATAAAAGGACTAGGAGTCACAAGTATACACGAATTCAAGTAAATGAACGCTTTTTTATGTCAGTGTGGTTTTTTTTTACTCATTTATCAAATGGTAAGATCAATTTATATTATAAATGCTTAGGTAAAAAAAGAAGGTAAATTATTTTATTTTGAAAATGAATAAGGTAAATATATACTGTAACTTTCAATTTGAGCTCAGTTTCAAAAATCATTCAACCAAGGTATTATTCACTGTCTGTAAAAAGATTTTGTTAAGATTTTATTACGTTGAATGCAAAATCTATAAAAAATTAATAGCTACGAAATTTGTTTTTGTAGATGCAATGATTCTCTGGGGTATAAATACTTCCTGCTTTCCACATTCTGCCCCTTAATTCTAAATATTTAACAGTCAAACACACCCAAAAGAAAACAATGGTGACTAAATCCTGGCTGTTATGGCCTAAGATCTATCTGAAAAATTAGTGGTCAAGCTGTTGAGATATTTTACACCTTAATAAGTACAACAGCATAAGCTGATAGTAGGAATAGTGTTTTGTGCGTAGCATTTTGTAGCGAGTAGTACATATTATCGTGATTCAGGTTATTTTAGTAATTTATCTGGCATTTCATTATCAGTGATTGCTGTTAATTTTTAATGATTTTATTCGGCTTGACTTGAAAGAACGCCTTTATGCAAAAATTCTGAGACACGACAATTTATCTAAACGGATGCGACGTTTTTATGTAGCTATCAGTTAATGATGCCATCAACCTATTTGGGGGCAATCAAAATAATAAAGAATAAAATAATATGCTGGGACCAAAAAAAAATTCGAACTAATAACAGCTACTGTTTTTATTTTCTCGTCGAATTAAATTATTTAGAGACGAGGAATCTGCTCAACGTATAATAATTACAGGTATGAGAATACATTAGAAAATCTACAAAAAACAAAAACCGATGAAGCTCAAAACTCCTTAAAAATATGAACCATAAGCGTGAGACTAACCTCTAAAATTTTCTCAACCGATCGGTAGATTTTACGGTTTACAAGTTCTAGTACATCTATGCCTCGGAACAATGGTTCTTTAGTGCTTATTTGAAAAAAAGGAGGTGATTCGTTCTCAATGAAATGAAAATATCAGTACTGAATTTACAGCAGCGATACTCGCCATGGAAATATAATATCAACGATATTCAAATGTCCTGGAGAAGTCGCAAAGAATAATCCCTCAAAATAATCAAAACCAATAGTGCTACAGAGAGCTTGTCTACCCGATTCTGAAGGTCAGCATAGAAATACATACTCTTATTGACTCTTTCTGATTATTGCTGGTTATTATAGCATCTTTGAACGAATACGAGTCTTTTCTGTACAGGCAAGCTCTTTCACTCGTCCATCGCAGGTCCGAAAGATTTTCATTATAGTTTTCAAGGTCACCTACTATCATAAAGCGAATTAACTGCAGATTTTTAATCAACAGCGTCTTTTCTGTTAAAATTTTTGATTGTCGTAGTGTAGGCTATAATTTTTCACCAAGTCTAAAATCTCAATTATATCATTCGCTTGGATTAGTTTAGAAAAGCCTACATATCGTAGCTCAAAGGCTAAAATATCTCATTAACTTTCCAAAAATATCATCCTTATTTTTGAAAAAATCACAAACATGGGAGTATTTATGGGCTCTAATTTTTTTCTTATGTACATTACCACATTGTATTTGAACATAGTTACCAGCCAAATAACTGATCGTTCTGCATTTTCACGAATGTTAACGATTAGCAACTTGCATCATCAAACTAAGCTCACCTTGTTCGGTATTTTCACATTATTACTGACATAAACAACTTTCCGTCAATTCGAATCTCAAATTTACAATAAAAACAAAAAACAAAAAAATGTTACGTGACTCCAAATAAATGGCGAAATTAATTTTTGTAAATAATAATGCGAAAAAATGAAATGCCTAAAGATTAAATGTATTTAGTACTTTCTCTGAATGATTGAATATAAAAAGCGCGTACCTACATTAGGATGGTTCTCGAAAGTGAGCGAAAATGAAAATATCATTAATTCTGACAAACTTTTTGTCAAAATATATTACAGAACATTTTTGAAAAATGTCCTCGAATAGTTGCGAGAAGAACCATCCTAAATATAATTATGTGTATTTTATACCCAACATTAATACGTTAATCGATCATTGAAAAAGCTGGAATTATTATTAAAATCAAAAAAAAATAAAAAAATCAATAATTAAATAATACTGTTATAACCTAATATGTAATCGTAATTAATAACGTAAACTCTACTAAGGTATTTAATGACGTCCATCGTTCCTTCTCTGTAAAGTCATCCATTATTGTTTAGGTATTACTGTTCTTCTTTCGTTGACTGTTTTCTTAAATATGGTTGCTGAAACGATGCCTGTGACATCGGATGCAGTTCCTCTTTTAGGTAAATGCCTCCATTAAGTTTTTCCTGAGTAGTATCTTTGTTTTTTGTCTTTCGTTTTTTGTTTGTTTTATTTCCTTTTGTTCGAGAAGAAAGGAAAGGGAAGAGGTAATAAGGTTACAGATGGGCACGCACTCGAAACCAGCAAAAAATTTCATTTCAACTTTCTCTCTTTTCCTCACAAAATATTGAATATTCATCCTCCATCATTACAAACCGTACATCTTTACTTTAATCTGTGTATTTTTTTTTATTAATAAATAAAATAAGTATGTACACATTCATGTACTTACGTACTTAATCATCGATATTCTAAGCCAATAGATCTGTTTCTTTTGAAATCAGCTGATTTTAACTTTCTTCCGAGTTTTTCCAAAAAGAACTGGGTTTTCAATTTTTCTTAGCAAGCAAATTTGTTTGAAGGTCCAAATTTCTACAAAATTAAGATGATTTCTCATATTTAGTCGAACTAATCACTCATTTTTCCGCAAGTCAAGATTTAAAATCAATTTTGTGGTAAGATTTTCAAAAAATCAACATTGCAGTATCTCAAAAGTTTGCATGTTGTTTCCTTACTCAGTTCTCTTACGAATAAAACAAGTTTTTTTTTAAATAAATAAAAAATTGAAAAGTAGATACTGATTCCAGAAAGCTGATACTTCGCAAGTTTCATTTTTGTAAGACTACGCTAACAAAAAGTCACTAAGTAATTTTTAACTCCACTCAAAGTCTCTTCTTTTTTAATATGTGGACACCAATGAGGAACCTTAATTTTCATTTGAACATGTGATTAAATTATTGAATTAACCTACTCTCATCAATGCTATTATTATTTGAAAAAAAAAAAAAAGGATTCAATAATAATTTTTACCATCGAGTTGCAATTTAAGGGTTCGTAAAGTATAAGGACTAGCAATATTTGGGACACTACAAAAATCTAAACGTTTACAATATTCAATTTTCAGAACTAATTTATATAAGTAGTCTTGAAAGGGAAAAAATCTTATTCATATAATTAAATTCTGTTTTTGATCGTGAATCAATGATTAGGTATTCTATAACTGATTATTGAGCCATTCTTGATAATGAGTAATTTTTCATTGAAATCTAATTGATTTTGTATTTCGAAAATTCACCACTCCTTTAAAATAGGTAACTTCTGAAAATAATCTATAGAAATTTTTGTTAGCCATTTAAAAGTCTAATCTTCATTACCACTAAAAAAACTTAGAATGAAAATGTTTTCAGTAAAGAATAAAAACTTCAATTAGGTCTAAGTTATTTATTATAATAAAAATGTTGTTAAAATAATAATTATGAATAAAATATTTTATTAACTGAGAACAAAAAATAGATATTTATCATCTTGTTTAGATACTTACAAGAGTGGAAAAACAACGTTTTATCAACGACCTTATCACTGGGAATAAAGTTGTTATTTTACCTCGGTAGGAAAAAAGCTTTGACTATACACAACTATATGGACTGAACATGGTGATAAGAATGTGAAGGCAAGATATCTCTAATAAATATCTAAGTATAATTGGAGGAATAAGGTCCTTCTAATTTTGCTTTTTATCTTCGACCATATACTAGATAGACACGTCATGTTAATGGAAAATTGAAGCACACATAAATGACGTCACAATAGGGCAAATGCATGTTAAATCCCATAAGGATTTTTTAAAGAAAAAAAATCAAAAAGTTTATTTTTTCTTCTAAAATGAATTTTTTAATAGAAAAAAAAAGAAATTATTATGTACAATTTTTCAAACAAAAAAACTCCAACTTGGCTAAAATTAACTTCAAAAACCTGGAAATAACAGCAGTATAACCTGGGTAAAATAACTTCTTGCCCAAATGGGACGTCACACTCTGTATGTATTAGTACTTCAGTGGGAAGCATTGTACAAAATTGTACAGGGCATGTCTATCTTGTATATGGTCGAAGCTTTTTATCGACAATTTTTGACATTGTTCATTCTTGCAAGATCTATAACAATTGAGAATTAAAATAATTTTAACAAAAATGAAAAACATTCAGTATTCAATTAATGGTGTTGCTGAACTTTTCGTATCTAATAAAAATCACCTTCAGTCAATTATATGTAGCTACTTATTATGTTACCTTCACCCACACTGTATCGCCACCAAAGCCATAGAGCTATAGAGCTGTCCAATGCTAGATCAAAAACATGTCAAAGGTAGAACATTGATAGAATATTTTGAAGTTCGATATTTGTTACTGTCCATATGTTGTAGCTTGATAGTATGTGTGTATCGGTACAGAGATGTCTGTTTTCACAACAAAATATGAGCAGCTTCGGCTATGCAGAATGTACAACTGAAATTACTTCTTCTCTATCTTTTATGTATTTTTAAACCACAGTGTATATATGGAGCGTTGGACATCTCATTAGCTGCATGTCTCTGACCATCACCTGTATTAAGCTCAGTCCATATAGTTATACCCGATCAAAAAGAGAAACGTAGCTAATTGCTTTTTGTTCATCCTATAAATATCACCGTATGAATGAGTTTTCATAACACTCATGACTGCAGCATGAGATTGTTGAAAACAAAATAAAAAGTAAAAATGCTATTTTTTTTTTAAATTTAAAAATTTTTGTTCGCTGTATTAATAAAGTTTCATACGCAACTTGGTCAGAGTGAACAATCGTCAACTTGTGCGGTTAATACACTCAACTATTGCTCGTGCTTAAAAACTTCGCACTTGTTGATAATTGCTCACTTTCATACCATGTAGCATAATATTATACTCTAATTAAGGAGAGTAGCAACTATGGCACGATAGAAAAACTAACTTTTAATACTCTTATTATAATTGAAGCCCAGATTAAGAAAAATCCTTTACTTTCTAGAAAGAATACATGCTAAAATTAAATTTACATTACCAAGTATTTTGACATTATTTGAGATTTTTGACTTCTATTACCTACCTACTATTTTAGAAATGCTAAGAAATGATTTGTTCACACTTGGGTGCTCCTCTCATTGCAACCATTGCGTCAGGATCTTGCATGCATATTCGAAGAATTAAAATATTTATTTGAGTGAAAAAAAATTTTTTTTTAATATCTATCCAGTGAACCAATGTGAGATTTTTTTTGTTAAATTCTAAGACTTAATTTTCAAAATGTCATTTTTCTTCGTCTACAATTCATTACAGTGGAATAAATTTCAATAAAATGCAGATCGGTATTGATTCTTACGTTAAATTCATCTGTATGTCAACTGAATGGAATAATTGCTTATTAAAAAAAGAAAAAAAAAGACATAAAATTAGGGAAAATACATTTTTTACTTAAGTCAAAAAAGAAATATCTATTTCACATCAACAACCATAATATGCCATTACCATATTCTTTTTTTTCGCTCTGAACTTTATTTTTAATTAATTTACAAGTGAATGGAATTTATAACATTTGAGGGGAAAAAAACCAAAAATATTTAATAGAACACGATGGAATAATTGAAAAATGATCAATCTATATTTTTGGATATTTACATATACCTGCATAATTATATTATCATGCAACGACAAAACGAGGAGGACTATTAAGATTTTTGTGCTCAACGTAGTTCTTCATTTGGACGGCTTCTAGTCTGAGAATGGTCTTCCTAACCATAAAATTTCATCTCCTCGGACCACCTAGGTATTCGAAAGTACTCGTTTGGTGCCCTTTTGCAAAACCAAAATCATTTTTGGAAAACCCACCAAAACGTATGGAATAGTGAGTAGTAACTCAGCATTGAAAATTATGCAGTGAATTGAATCACAAAATAGATTCATAACTTTATCACAAAGTCATCAATTTTTTGACCAAATAAATTCTATGAAACATAAATCATTAAAACCATACCCAACCGAGCAAAATATCGCTGACCAAGAGAAACAGATCTAATTTCGTAACGTCATAGATTATAGAATAGAATTTTATCGATTTGAAATTAACAAAGGCGAAAATTCACAGACATAGGTATATTATTAGTAATTTAGTAATTTAAACGCCATAATAATATTCTAGCCTCTCTGCTAGTTTCATAGGTATGTACCTACATACATTTTGCACCTATGTATCCTTTCTGCATCGTTCTCTATACGAAGTTAGCCTCACAGAGCAAGAACGATAGGTAGGTACCTAATGTGAATTTCGAGTTAGGCAACCACCTTGACATGTTTGTTGTTCTCGGTTGAAGATGGTTGTCTATTTTTAACTCCTTGTCGTAAATATTGCGCTGTATCACGCCGCCCTAAGGTTGTTGTGTAGCTCACAAAATTACCTAAACTTTTCGCCGACACGAATTATTTTACGCGTAGACGACAGTTTGACGACGAAAATTCGAAATATTTTTCACCTACCCTTGTGTCCTACATGTACGTATACCTACGTTGTGTGTATGTTGTCATTTTCGAAAGTTGAAAGCAGGAGAAATATGATATAGGTACCTACGTTTTATAACTTACACGATCAACCCCCAACCCACATCTACCTCGTCGCCACCGATGGTGTAAACTTTTGTCGAAGGTGTGTTTTTTCTCGCATGTGCAAAATTCAAATGTAGTGTTTATGTTCACGAATTTAAAGCAGATCCGGATGGTCTGTTTCTACATAGGTATCGCAGATTCAACTGTGCTTCGTTTAAGTGAAAATAAATTGCAATTCCAAAACATTTATTAATATTATAGTGAAGAAGACAAAGCAAAAAATTCATCGAACTTCCGAATGTTTAGCTCTTGTGGGTGAATTTTATGAAAAATTTCAAGTTAATATCTCAAAAATTCATTTTTTAGGAATTTTCCTGCTGTGTATTAATCACTGCTTATTTAGCCCAATGTGAAAAATTTTTAAATGAGGTTGAAGTTACATGAACAGCTACGAACGATTTTACCGCTGCTTTATCTTGGGGATGGACTAGTAATAAGCTACGAAAATGTTCCAACCCCATGACAAATACGGCTTTATAAATAAAAATATACAATTTAAAATTTTTTCAAAATTAAATAAAATTAACCTACTAATAATAGTTTTCGTAGCACGCCTGGGCTAGTGTACTTGTTTAGCCTAGATTTGGTCTTTGCTACGAAAATTCTGCCATCTCTTTAAACTTCTTTCGATCTTTTTCTCTTCTTTTCATTTTAAAGTAAATTTTCCCCTGCACCGCAATGCCTTGTTGTTGCTCTCCTCAGTAATAGTTGTAGCTTTGTCTCTTATTTCGTACCATCGGTACCAGTCTCTGAAACCAGCTTTTATATTTCCTTTCCCCTTTATTTTATTTCCCAGGAGCCATTTTTGTTAGGCTCACACTATGCTATCCTTTTTCTTCTCATCATCTTCATAAAAACCTTGAACTGCCTTAAAAAAAATTCTCTGCGTTCATTTTGTAGTAAGCCATCAAAAATAATCCAAATTTTTTTGTAAAGAGAAAACTTTATCACTTTCGTGAAAACACGTAATTAACTGTTTTACCGAAATAAATAAATAAACATCAGTCTATTTATGTTCAGGCCAGAGATTTCGCATACCAAATAATTTCACCAATTTTTTCTAATGATTCGAAAATAAAGTGCTTGTTGACCAGTGTAATTGGTATCTTCTGGTGAAACAGTTTTTTTTTTTATTATTATTATCATTATTTGATAGGAATAGTAGAAGGGGATATTGAGAAACTCTCCTATCGCTGTAAATCCAAACAATAAAGAAAAATGACAACGGAAAAATTCATCCGTAAAAAAAATTGTGCAGCAAACTGAATTATATTTGCGATAAATTAATAAAGAAAAATGGTAACTGCATCGGTATAAAATTGGATAAATTGTTTTTAAAGGAGCAGTGGATGGTACATGAGGGATAGTTAAGGGTACAGACTTCGAGTAGTGATCATGAACCGGAAAAAATATTACTTTATTTCACGAATAAATGAAGAAAAAACGAGGTTTGTTATCGAAAAAACATACTCTGCTTATTTTCACGAAAATACAAGGCAGAGTATTCGATTTTATGATAATAATTTTACAATCTAATAACCAAGATAAAAACAAAACACTGGATTAGAAATGGAGGGGCTTGTTTCGTTTTTTGTTTTTTTTTATCAATAGTCTAGACAAAATTAAAGGTATGGTAAAACAAACGATTCTTCAAACGACGATTTTATTGGATAATAAACAAACCTATTTCAATCGCTTCGTTCACTGTAAAAACGAAGAGAAAAAATTAAATAAAAATTCATGCCAGAAAATACTATCTCTATTTATTGTGAATCCGAAAGACATTTCCTTTGATTTTACAACCTCTTCAGAAGATCAGAAGGTAGTTTTACGATACTAACGATTTCAATTAATTATGAACGAATTTATTTCACTTAGTAGGTACTCTCGACAAAGGACCTTTCGCATAAGCTTTTAAATTTTTAAAACGGTGCCCATAAATTATGCTATAAAATTAATCTTTATTTCGCCAAAGATACCAAAACTATGCGAGTTCCGGAAATCATTTTTCAATATATGATTGTAACTAACGATTACCTACTGGGGTTAATAAAGCCCAATTCAGCCCTACGATAAAATTGCATCTTCTACCCAAATTTTTCATAAAATGCGTTATTGATCAAATAACATTCTTAGTAAGATATTAAATAAAATACGAAAATTCGGCAAGGTCAGGGCTTAAAGTTGTTTCTTATATTTTAGAAAAACTTCGTAGCTGTTGAGACAATAATTATATTTTCATCAGCCAAAAATGACGTGCGGCAGAAGAATGGGTAGATAATGTTCCGGAATTTTTTTTTTTATGTAAGAGTTTTCTCTTCTTTCTGACTTCATTAAGTTATTTTTAAAATATAGATCAGGCTAGTCAAGCACCTAAACTGCGCAAGAAAAAAGCAAATAGGTATCTAATTATTTGTTTTTTATCTCTCCAAAATTTATTTATTCTATGAAAAAAATTTCAATTTAAAAAAAAATATCTTTTGATAAGTAACTTAAAATACAGAATTTAATTTTTTTCTGAAACAATTAGTTGGGCAATTAAACTTATTTCGTATTCATCAATGATCAGACTTCATATAAATAAATGAATACCTATCTTCAAAATTTGAGAATGAATAAAAAATTAGTCTCATTAACCTAAATCCTTTGAAATTTTATTAAAAAACATATGTTACTTAAGTGAAACTCTGAAACCAAGCCCTAGGTTAAAAAAAATTATAGTTTTTATTGTGTACAATAATTTTCCTGTATGCACCTACTTTGAGAAAAAATAATAACTAAAAAGTTATCCACGTCCCGGCTCAAAATTCTGTCATAAAAGCAAAAACCAGTTAATAATATTCATAGAATATAGTGCTTTGAAGCGTCTATTTCATGACATTTTGAAACTTTATAACGATATGAGGATATAACGTGGAAACATCAAACATAAAAGACAGATGATACGCATCAAAGCCCCTCCCCCCAAAAAAAAACATACATCAAAATGAAATATATTTTACAAAGAATGATAATTTCAAATGCCAGCGTCAAATAAATGAATTGAAAAAAATTTCGTGAAGATGAGTTCGACACTGAAGAAAGAAAAAAACAACGTATTAATTTACATAATTGTTTTCGGTTTATTCTCAAGAGAATTTATTTTTACGATATTTTGAATCGCTTTTTTCCCCCTTACAATCATCTACCTGTTTATCACTGAAGAATTTCGAAAATATAGGCGTCCATCCGAATTTCAAATGAAAATTTTCATTTTTTAATTTCATCAGAAATAGGAAAAGGGAATAAAAGAGAAAAATATGTAAATTATTTGAAAGGATTTTTTTCAGTCATTTATTTTTTCATTTATTCCATTATAAGCTCGTAATTGCCTAAAATTTTGAAGATAAAAAAAAAAATCACCGAGCCAGTAGACATTAAGGAATTTAAAATTATTTCACGACTGTAGTTTATTGTGTATTACTTACCATTTTTTCTATTATTTTCTTTTTGGGGGGAAGGGAAAAATCGTGCTTGATAGATCGTAGTTACAATTGATATGGAACAGAGAGCTACACCTGATTAAACAATATTGCCATTTTGTGGTGTACAAACTTGGCGGTAAAAAACTTCGAAACAAATTCTACAAGATTAAAAATTTTTCATGAAATGGTGTGATTCTTCTTTATAAAAATTTCAGAGAATATGGGGAAAAAAAAAAAAAATTGTGTTGATTTATCCTCTCAAAGAAGTAGCGAAGCTCCACCCCTGTTGATAAGCGACAACTATAATCTATCATCAGTGGCCACTGATTAATGCTTTGCATGTTAACCTAACAGCCTGTAACAGTGCCATAACATGCTGGATTTACCTCTGGAGAGGGTTTTATTAATAATCAATTGAGAAAAGAATTTTGCAAGCTGAGCAATCGAAAAAGATTTTAGATGTTTTTTGTATTCTAGAACGTGTATTTTAGTAGGTTTTTCTGGATCACCTCTCATAGCAGATGCGGCCTTGACCTGTGAAGCTAAACAGAGTGAACACCTAAGCCAAAACTTACATATCGTACATAATGTGGTTATAAGCTACACAGTGCAACAAGCCAGTAGGTACTGTTTTTCTTGATACTTGAAAATACTGCATGCGGGTAACTCAACAAATACCCACTGCTAGCACTGATTCATTGCCAGTGTTTCAGTTCATTAGTAAAAGGTTGGCAATCATCTACTCCGGGTAAGTTAACGGATACCAACGCAAGTGGTTCGAGCAATAACCATCATCAAACAAACCCACTTTGTGTACTCATTACCTACCCTTAATTAGAATATCCAGATTTTTTATAATTCATACGGGCAGATGACTTTTAATGAAATGTCTTGTAAAATTCACAAACTAAGCAGCTAAACATGAGACAATCACATTTTTTTAAATATAGGTTCTTATAAAATAAAACCATTGAATATTTATTGTTGTCTGTAACCGTTCAAACCTGACATAAAGGAAAGTACCCAATTCTCGAAGTAAATTAATCAGAAAAAAATTCACAACTATGGACTGCTTCAACTTTAAGGGGATGAATTTCAAAAATAAAAATATACCCATCAGAATCTAAGACTAAAATATAATTTTCGGATTTCTATTCAAAATCATTTTTGAAAGACATTCGTAACAGCATATTATTTACCCAACAAAAAAAATGTTATTCGTTTCAAAAAAAAAAAAAAAAAAAAATTCAAACTTTTTAGATCTAGTAGAACGATGCGTTTTCAACTATTTAAGCACGTAATCTCTAGAAGACAAAATTCATCAGAAAATTCCACAAAATTTAATTGAAGCATAGTTTAATCTTCTAAATTCTTATCACCTCATAATTTTCTAATATTAATATAATGTTATAAAATGAATTTTTCACATTCGAAATTCAGTCACACCTTCGATTACCATCTTAGGTAGGTACCTCTAAACTCTTCTCTTGAATTAGGATCCCCTTTATTTTACTTCTCAGGGTCGTCAGATCTAACTTTCTCTTCGAAAGTGTCTTCTACATTGAATACCGATTTTAAACTAAATACTTAAATGCGATTCTTAAAACACAGAATTGTAATACCTATAAATAAGTACCTACAACAAAAAAAATAAAATAAAATAAAAAATAAAGTCGAAATACTTATAGCTACTGAGTAGGTAGGTACCATTTTAAATAAAACTACTTTAAAATATAAAAAATATCTTTATACAGAGCATAATAAATTATGGTATAGGTACAATATAATAATATGCGTAGTTTCCGGTCGTTTTAAATATTTATGTTACGTACTAAACGAGATTATTTGTTTCAGGAATTACTATACTGTTATCTTTAACTGTGTTTCATAATTTGGTAGCAGAAACATTGCTTCAAGTATCTGATGCAATGCCGGTATTCGGTGCGATTTTAGAGTACCTACCTACCTGCACTGAACGAATGTCACTCGTCCATAATAGGGCACGAAAATCATAAAGTCAAATCCGTATCATTAGAGTCGGTTTCTCTTAGAATTAAACGAACGTCTGAAAGAAGACGAAACGTTTCGTGTAGAGATAAATTTAACAGTTGGTTAAGTCATACAATCCGGCGACGATGTCCGTATCTATCTTTTCCAGTCACTTGGTGTAGTTAGCTCAGCCCTACATCTGATTTAGTAGAAATCCGAATAATCGTCAGATTAGAACGTCTGATCGAGACGGCTATTTTAAAGAGTTCCGTAGTTGATCGAAATCTTGAAAGGGACGTTTTTCCAAACTTTAGCCAGTAAAATGTGCTACCGAAAATGGGGGAACTACAAATCAGTATTATTGAATATCCTACACTGTTGATTCGAGGAAATGAAAAGCCCACCAAGTCTGTGCGACTGATGCGTAAAAAGAATAAGTATGCAATAAACACTCGATTTATTGATGAATCTTGCATGATCAGAATTGAAATCTCATGCCAGGCTTACCTTTGTTTTCTTTAGTTTAAATGAACTTGGTGACCCCCTTCGATATTTACGTCTTGGAGGTATCATATGTTATGCGAATGTTAAATGTTGCGGTTCTCTAGGCAGTGTAGGTACCTAATGCCAACCTCTGCATAACTCAAACCCGTGAATTATGAAACCACAAATGTTGAGGGATAATTTTAATGTGTTTTACAATCCGTAGAACAAGATTTTTCTATTCCAGTTATTCCGACCACACGAGCGAAAAAAATGTTGACAATTCCGGGGTCATTTCAAAGAATGTAGAGCGTAGATGTGCCAAAATGTTGACCTCGCTATCGCCTTTTTTGCTTAAGTGAGGACATCCTAATTTTAATTTATTTGCAATAGTATTTAAATGTCAGTTCAAAGAAGTAGGTACCTAGGTACCTATATTTAGAATTCTTAGCCAGAATTTTCGAATAATTTTTACATAAAGTCATGCCATGGTTGATGGCCATAGTTGATAGCCATGGTTAGTATCCATGATCAGTGGTCCAAATCAATATCAATGGCCATCGTCTGGAATTGTGGTGGTTGGTAATAATGATTATAGGCTGTGGTCAGTATCAATTGTTAATGGTAGTTGGTAGCTGTAAAGTTGGCCACTGCAGTCAGTTGTTGTACCTTGAGACCATGGTGCTGCGTTTGGTTAATAACTATGGCTGATCACCATGGCCGCTAGATTTGGTTGGTAATAATAATTGGCAACTGTAGATTGTAATTGCAAGCTATTGTTGGTAGCTGCAATTGGCAGCTGTCATTGGTGAATGTAGTCAGTTTCTACGGCTTATGAACATGGTTCTGAGTATGCTTGGTAGCTGTAGGTAGTCATCATGGTCATTAGCCATGGTTGTTAGCAAGTGAAGCTTGTTGTATCGATAGCCACAGTCGGTGTTCGTGGAAACATAATTAGTTGCTGTAATACGGTAACTGGGGCCAGTGGTTATCGTTAGTAGACATATTTGGTAGCCATGACTAGCGGTTGTAGTTGATGGGTGGATTGAAATTTTGATTTGAAAAAAACAAAACACTGCCTTGACTCAACTAGTTGCCTTTCTGTGAGAAAAATATATGTAAGATGGAATATTAATGCTGAAAGCGTTGTAAATTCATTGGTAGAACAGCATTAAAAAAAGCTCTGTCCGGCAGTTTTTCATAGAATTATCAGTTTAATGTCTTTTCCGATTGACCTTTGGAGAAAATGTTGTTTTTACTTTTCATCGCTGGAGAGTAAATAAATTATAAAATAGTAGGCTCTGTCTTATCACACTTTTCGAAAAACCGAATCAATTACTACTGAACGAGTTGTATTCTTTTTATACTTAGGTACTAACAATTAAAACCTATGTTTGAGGTACCTGTTTTTGAGGCGGTAAGAACATCCACATAACGAACAAATTGATTTTATAACCTACAACACTAAAATGTTTCATTTCCCACTTTTTCTCGCTAAAACCACCAACATGTGTTCGTTTTCCATCTATCAACGAGAAAAATAAACGTTAGCAATAACTCACAGGATTGTATATGCTCAAATAAGCTGTTAAATGGAACGACGAAACGTTTCTTCTTCATTACAGAAATGTTCAACATGTAAATGCGGCTTACCCATTTACGTTTGTCGATTCTGTGAAGTATGTACGTGCTAGATAGCCTGTCAATTACACAGAATTGGGGGAGAATTTCGAATCAAACTGGTAGATTAATATTCTCACATTTGTTTTTCCAGTTTTTCATTATCGCTTCGAATGTTATTGCAACTTTATTTTCGATAGGTATCTATTTTTCTTTCCCACTATCAATCTTTCTGTATTCAAATTTCTGATTTTTTATTTTTCTTGTATCCACGGGAAACACTTGCGATAGTTGACAACGTTGTGTTATCGTTTCGATTTCATCAACATTTTATACGACGTGATTATTCATTCATCGCCTACCTACCTCGCGTAATTTCAAATATATTTTGATTTATCGATCCGTCTTCACTACAGCATGAATTTTCTATTCCACAATACGGTACCTAGTTAAACATAATATTTGCAGTCACACACAGCAGATTTTCAATAGCTTTGTCACTCTTGTGGAAACATCACACTGACCTACATTATTTTTTTTTTCATTTTCTATTTTTTTTTTTCGTTTGTTGTTTTTAAAAAATATACGTATAATATTTAAGTTTCTCAATATTAGTGAAATGTGTATCAAACCACCCGATAATTGGCTTGAAGAAAAGAATTGTAAATCGCAAAACTTTTCCAAAATATATTCACGTTTTATTTAGCATATTTCGTTCACCAGCGATCAAGCAAATTTCAATGACTATTTTTCATAGAAACGAGGTTGGCATTTTATTTTATCTTTTTCCAATGAATACCAGTTAACTCTTTTATGGTGGAGTACAAATGAAATAAAATAAATTCCAGAAAAAAGAACTGCAAGATACCTGACAGAGAGCGGTGTTTTTCTCAAAATTTTTCCGTCAGACTATTTAATTTTTCACGATATTAAAATTCAACTGGACACCTTTTTTGCGATTATTAAACAAATTCTAATTAGGCTTGCATTATATAGGTGTGCTTTGAACTCCTTTATCAATATTAAGTAACGAAATAAATTATTTAAAATGTATCTAATCGAAAACTGATGTGAAAAATTTTGGGAATAACACCAGTAGCCTATCTACTTTGATACTTATTAGGGTAAAATTTAAAACACCTATTTTAGTGGGTAGATACAATATAGAGAAAATTTTCATAAAATAGAACGACTTGATGATTTCAAAACCTGTTTTTCAAATTAGATAGATGCGTAAAATACAAAAGTTTCAATTTTTTCAAGAACTGTTGAAATATATCTCAGTACGAATTTGTACTACACTCGAACCATAATATTCTTCATTTTTAAACCCTCTATTGATCTGGACAAATGTTTGACAAAATGATGCAACAAAAATTAATTCAATATTCGGTAGAGGAAACGTTCATAAAAACAAATTTAAAAAGTATGAAAGCGAAGTATAAAAACCATCGAAATTTAACAAGATCAGATGAAAATTTTAGTAAGAATATTATGCCGAAAGTTGTTTTTCTGCAATTCCCACCCAAAAAGTACGTTTGTTTGTTGGCATTTACTGAACAAAACGTAATTTGCTTCGAGAGTGAAATTTAGACTACTAAACGATCCGATCTTGTAACACAAATAACTATTAAACAACACCCTATATAATAAAAAGGACAGATAAGTGTCTAAAATTATGGAAAACTCCATCCCTTAAATTCAAGTATTCTAACTGTAAACTGATTATGCATATTTCGATCAGAGCAGTACCCAATAATTCGAAATTGGCCAAAAAATCATAGAATTTATGATTTTGTAATGTTTAAGACAAAGAAAAAAAAACTGATTTAAATGGAAATAGGATAAAGAAAAATCAGTGTGTATATTACGTACCAGATGATTTTTTTGACGATTGAGCTGGAAATTTTTATAGTCAGTTGGAAAATTTTGAAATCAAGCCCCCCAAAAAATTTTGGCTTGCTGCAACCTTGAGTTTGATACAAAGCGGTAAAACCTTCTTGGAAATTTTATTATGAATTAGTTATTCTCGAAATTAGCTATCAAACTCCCACCTAAAGGCAATTTTTCAAAACATTTTATATTTCTCACTTTCTCGCCCACCACTGATAACTATCTCGAGATATTAACTTATTTCCACCCAACTAAAAGCAACAATAACGATAAGAAAATAAAAATCTTGGAAAAAGAAAAAAACTTCGTCAACACTGATACGCATTTACGGCAAACTACTTATGCAATTTGCAATACACACCTCTTCGTAACCTGTATTCTTTCGAAACTCAACGTGATCAAAAGGACGATAATATTAAAAACACTGTTTTTTCTTTGAAAGTATTCTGAATCATTCAGTGGCGTATTCATGGGAGCTAATGGGGCTAAAGCCCCCTAACCGAAAAGGCCTCTTATGCGTAATACACTTGCAAGGTCTTAAGACTTGCGTTGTGCCAAAAACAGATACCTTTCTTCAATGATCGAATCTTTTTGCTGATGTTATTAGTTAGACTTACTGTTGCCCTATATTTACAGTCGACAATCGTGCTTTTACCCAGTTTTCTTGCAAACGGGGTATTAAAATTGACATCATTGTGGGATTAGGGCTGGGGATCGTGAAAAGTATCCGTTTCATGAGAAAAGAAAAGAATTAGTACCATTTTCTCATTTTGACCTAATTTATGTATATATATATGTATGTATCGCCCAAAATTTAAGAAAACTATCCGACGGATAGCGCTGAAATTTTTACAAGAAATAGTTTTCATATTAGAGCAGATTTGAAAGAAGTTTTTTGTCTATCAACTAATTAGTTTCTGAGAAAACTGAAAAACAAATAATTCCTGTGAAAGTCGTTTTTCCGGAATTCTGTAAAAATAAAAAAACGAATCTAGCTGAAATTTTCACGATAGACTTTCCTTATATTAGTGCAAGTTTCTTAGAAGTTTAGTGCCTATTAATTAGGTAGTTTCCGAGAAAACTTGAGAAGAAAAATTTCTAGAAAAAATTTTGTGTTCACGGCTTTGAGAAAACTATCAAACAGACAGGGCTAAAATTTGTACAAAAGATAGTAACTGCATAGGAGCTGATCTGAAAAAAGTTTGGTGTTCATCGACTAAGTAGTTCTCGAGAAAACTGGAAACAAAAAATCTCTGGGAAAGCGGTTTTTAGCGATAAAACATCGATATATCGATATTTTTGTTAAAGATATGGATAATTGTCGATAATTTTTTGTAATTTTTTAACCTAAAACTAGCCATGAAATGTCGATATATCGATCACTATCGATATAAATATCGAGCAAACTGGGTTTTCTAGCGAAGCATTGCTGCGCTAGAGTTTTCTTGTTTTAATTTCAATCTAAATCAGACATAAATCAATTTCTCGCATCTATGGTAAAAACTTGACAACTCTGTTTTCACAACCTGTTCAAATCATTTTACAAACGCACATTTTTATTGGTTCAATAAGCCAAATATCGGGATAGGTTTGCTTTCACGAACTACATAAAATCCGTTCGTAAAGCTGATATACACATTAGCCTAATTTGATGCAGGTAAACATCGTTTAGTGGTTAATTAAATAACGTTTCGCATTATTAGTGGCGTATTGAGATATCGTGCCGGTAAACAATTTTATTTGATAAAGCAAATACTGAACAGACTTTGTTTGTTTACCAAGATATAATGTCCTTTAAGTACTAAGTACCTGCAGCAAAACTAACATTTATAATTGGTATTAAATTTATTAACTACTACTAGAATAATAATGATCGTAGTACAGCATTCGTTGGATGTATTACTGTTGCAGGAGTAACAATTTTACTATCGTTATCTGTTTTTTCTCTAATGATTGCGGACGCTTTACCACAGACTTCAGAAGCTATTCCCTTACTAGGTCAGAAAAAAATATTTAACCAATTCTTTGTTTGACTTTTTTTTTTTTTCGTTTACAAAAAATTCTCCGCAAAATTATTTTCTTTTTAGCAAATTAAGAAGAAATTCTTATTCACTTATTTTGTTTTATTACTATTATGGTTTTTTGATTTTATTTCTTCCAACTTTGTTTTTCTTTTTTTTTTTTTACTTGTTTTTATTTCATTCTGTCTTTTATTTTAATTTTGGTTCTTTTTTCCAGTCAATCTGTTCTTTGTTGTCTGTATGGAGCTTATTATTTCTCGCTTCTGGGCTTAAATTTTTCTGTCGAAAGCAATAGCGGCTGATATATTTTATTTGTATGATATATATATACCTATATATATATATGTTTATTATTTTGGTTATTTGTTTATTGTTTGTTTTTATAACGAAAAAATTTTGCTTAATTTTTTTCAGAAGAAAAAAAAATTGAATAAAAATGTTAAATTTAAAACCCGAATGGGTGAATTAAAGCCAACGTAGCTCGTGTTTCAAAATACCACGATTTAAAAACTATCCTATGAACGCTTCTTGATCTCCTATGGTATACTTTCTAAAGTTCATATATCTCCTAAAAAAATATTTGTTCATTTTAACTCTTTGTTTTCCCTCCATGGCCTCATTGAAGTTTGAAGTAACGTAACGTTTGCATGACTTAGGTATGTGGTCTCACTGGAAATACGATTTCTGCATTTTCTTTTAAAATACAGTTCAAAACAAAAAAATCGATCTTTAGCCATTTCTGGCAGAAAAACTGATCGAATTGTTAGAATTGCAGTAATGCAGCAGCATCAGCAGCATGGAAATGATGATGTTGATTTCAGTGCGTCGAGACACAAAAAGAAGGACCAGCCTACTTACTTTTAGCTAGTGTTTTTTTTTTCTTTAAAATGTGACTGGATGTAATAATTGAATTCAGTTTGTGATGTGGTTCAATAAAAATTTCGTTTAATTGAAGTTCGTCATAATTTTGACGCTCCTTCTCGAAAAAAATAAATGTTCGTAGTTCATCTCTAACCGATCTATCGCAAAAATTCATACTTACTTATAATTGTTAATTTGTGTGATCGATAAAACATTCTTTAGTTTTTAAAGTCAAGTTCAAAAACTACCTTCAGTCACATTTTTCAAGTTAAAAATTTCAATTAAAAAAAATATTTGAATACAAAATAATATCTTACCTTTTTTTTCTTTCTTTTTTTTCAATTTGACACATTTTCTGCTACACTAAATTTATAAAATTGGCGGGTGTTAAAATAAAGTTTTGTCTCTGTTAAAGAATGCGTGTGCAAATTGAATTTGGGAGTTTCAGCCTTCTCCTCATTAATTATTCTTGATCTGTTTCGAATTGAAAGTTGCAGACTAAATTATTTTAAATTCGCATCGAGTTTTCCAAACTTGTTGGCAATGAAAGTCTTACCTTTAACTCACTTTTTTATCGTAAAAGTTCCATTTTTTTTCGGGGTGGGGAGAGAGTTTCTAATGTTTATTTTTGAAAAAAGTTGATCTCCAAATTCACCTTAAGCGAGTACAATATTTTTCAGTTATTCTTTCGAAAAATGAACCAAAACTGAGTATACCACAATTTTCAGTTAGTGTACTTTTGAAGAAATGAAAATATAGTTAAGTGAATTTCGTGCGAGTCGTCCTCGAAACAAAAATAATTCGCAAAAATTCAATTTTATTCGAATAGAAAATAAATGATTGCAAGAAAAAAAAAATTTATAAACCGAGCATTTCTACCATTTTCAAATCTAGTGTTTTTTATTATGTTGTCACAAATACGAATGCTACTTAGTCCAAATAAGTCACCCTATTTCTTTCGTGGTTTCTATTTCACTCAATTTTACAAATCGCCGAAGAGGCGTACATTTATGAATTTCTATTTCTATTCATGTTTACGAAATATTAACAATTGTGAAGAACAAAAATTTTCACCCGAAATCACCATTTCACTCCTTCGTATAAATTAAAAAATTTATTCGAACACAACTGGCGCATTGATTTCGGCGAATCATAAACATCTTCCATAACAATTGTCAAATTGTAATAAAACTCTAAACAAATATTCGCAATTAGTCTTTGAAGGCCACAACAACCAAAACATGCAAAACTAAATTATTGTATCTCGCAGAAAGAGAAAACTCGAAACGGTCCTATTTATCCATTTTTTAATAATTTTTTCTCACAAAAAGCTAGAAAATGTCTCGTGTTTTTTCTTGCTTTTTTTTTCTATTTCCAACCCTTGCGGCTAACGAACTCAATCATTTTTTATAACTTACATCAAAACCGAATTACGCGTGTATAGCCAATAAAATTGAGAGTATTATGTTCACCAAAAGAAGAAATATCTTTTATACAAACAAATAACAATCTCCTGGCTACCACTGAGAATCCTAGCAGTATTATAAAAGAAATATTTATTAATTACTTTAAAAGGATTGATTTTTTGTATTTTCGCCTCAATGATAAACTCCTAAACATTGAAATTCATTTTACTTCTACAACCACGAACAGAAAATTGTTCAAAAAAGCGTAAAAATTGGGGTAAACCATAGTTTAAATTCTCAGGTGTGGTATACCATGAAACATACCAAAAATACCTTTTAACTTTTTGCAGATAATTTCCAGAAGTAAAACTGCTCAAAAAAATGGAACATTGAATCCTGAGAAAGTTAAAGATACTATAAAAGATGTCTTATATTAGCCAATTGATGAGAAAAGTGTTGTAGTTGAAAAAAAAAATCAATTTTTTTAATAATTGTGGGCACTCTCTGGTATGAGATAATGAGGCTCGGACCCCCGATGACAGCCGCCGCCAAAAGGCAGGCTTATTTTCGTCCTTGTGACGTTAAACCAAATGCACTAGATTACGTTCAATCATAATTACCTGTATGTACCTGCAGGTAATGTACGAGTACCAAATTGTGACTAATCTCGACAATGCGATGATGTCATGATCTGTACACAAACCGGCCCATCATCTCTTATCACTATAAGAGATGACACAACTGGGCCACTCTCACAAACGTACGTATTTGTTACATACATGTGTATGTGTGCATGTAAATAAGCCAGTATATAAACCGTCCAGACCAGCTCTGAAATTGCCAGTGTTTGCCCAGGTTTTGGCTTACCCATATGTATAATATGAAGTAGCTGCACACACATAATTCTGTTGAATTACCTTCTGGTGAGAATATCTTCCTCACGACAAAGTATTCCACAATAATATATATATCAATATATTATAACAATTCAAATAGCAGATTATCTTCATTTCAACGTATAATTACTTCATATTGTATTAAAATTAAATTTCATTTTTTGAATTAAAAACATTTTTTAGCCACACATGTCGCAAAATGCGTGATTAAATCTTTTTTTTCAATGCCCAAAATGTAAAATTTCCAATCGGGGATCAAAACAAGAATTACTCTCGCAACAAAAATGTTTGGTTCTTCACATCTGACCAATCAGACCCCTTCCCTAATGGCGCATGCGCATGTGTTGCAAACAAATATAGTTTGCAACTGGAGCACAACGTAAGGGACCTGCAATTACAACCCTCTGCACTTATTAAAGATCGCTCACTTTTCACTCTTGAAGAAAAATATTTCTTATGCAATTTAACAGGTACCATGGTAAACCATCCTCAGTTCCATGGTACTCTGGAGTGGTATACTATGAGAAAAATGTGACCTCCCCTTTAAGAAAATTATCTTCGTTTGATTATTTCTTTTGGTTTTGTTTTGTAAATGAAAGTTCATTCTTTTAAAATTTCTAAATCAATTCTAGGTTGAACCATCAACAAGAATGGAAAAAGGGTTTCATAGTACCCTAATTTCGCCTACGATTTCGAATAACTGACGGTCTAGTTTCTGTTCAAAAAGGTCAAAGAAATACATCATCATCATCATTTCCATGCTTACCTACCTACCACAAAATAAATGGACTATTTTTTTTTCCCTTCAAATGTCAAGTTATTTCAGCAATTGATTGGATTTATCATTCGTTCCTCTCTTTCAATATCCAATACAAAAACTATTCACAGATACTCAGCAAGCCCAAAAGCAAGAAACATTTTCCGCGTTTCCTCTTTTTTATTTATTTTCCCCCTTTTTTCTTTTTTTTTATTAATTTTTTTTCTATAATTTTTAATTTATTTTACTCTTTAGCTGACCAAAATAAATAAATTTAACTAAGCAATCCACATTTTATTCATGTACCCGCCGACATAAGGGGGAAAACGTGTAAGAAAATATTCTACACCCATCAATATCAATCAGAAGTGGCTCGATGATTAGTTCGTGAGATTTTAATTCCGAATAGAATCTTTTGGTGCGAACAACTCGCTCAGACTCGGAAATTTTTCAAGAAATTAAAAATCCTTAGCATATTTTTCCTCGACCGACGACGAAATGTTTCTCCATCCTTTTAAAAACATTAATTTTTATATTTTTTTCATTTTCCATACAGACTTCGACTGAAAAAAAGATTGTTAAAGCGCTATGAAGTCTTACCAAAAATGTTTAGTGAAAAATGGATTTATATCGTACATCTTCGTGGAAAACGTAACGTCAGAAATGGAGGACAAATTGTAAACTGAAAAGACGGATGACATTTTCTTCTTCTTTTTTTTTTTTTTTTACTTCTTTTTTCTTCTTCTTCTACTGTCTCATCGCCCTCATTTTCGTTTTCGGATAGACGAAATTACGGCAAAAATTTTTCATTAAAGTGGTATGTCGAAAAACAATCACTCATATCGAAATTACGAAAGGGAGAAAAAAAATAAATAAAAAGATTGGTCGAACTTTTTGAGAGGATGATTTGTCCGTTGCATGCGACCGTGCTTTTGGAATCCGTTAAAAAGCAAAGAAATGCCGCTGTTCCGAGAACTGGTGTTACAGCAAAAACTTTTGAGAGAAAAAAAAAACTAATATAACTTTTAGTGCGAGTGTTATAAAGGTAGGTATAGATAAATCTATAGAAGTCTCGATCATCGATTTATTACTTAAAAATGCTTATAAAACTGTACCTACCATATATGTGGTCTTTTTTTCGCTTTGATTCTTTTTTTCTTTTTCTTTTGGTGCTAACCGGGAGATTAAATTTGTTGGAAACATCGAATATACTTTGTTAATGCAATAAAAGAGGGATGCTTTAATATTTCATAACTTTTTCAAAATTAAATTCTGCTATTAATTTTTTGTAAAATTGATTTACCAATTTAATCACACTCACCTATACTAAAGTAACTCATACACCTATACGATGGTTTCTCTTCTTCAAGGTGATCAAACTCGATATTTCAACAAAATTTCAGAAATTATGGCAACTCAAATTATCGAATTAAAAAAAAATGTGACCCATCAAGAGCAGTGAATCATTAATTTAGCATGGATTTGTGATATTCTGAGTGAATCTTACTTGTAAGGAATGACACACAAAACGTATCAAAAAATGCCAATATCTTACCTAAATGGAAGTACGTTACAAAAAAAGAGTAATTTTGACATTTTTAAACTCTGTTGAACGTCTAACAGGGAGACCTATGATTATTATTTTCCTCCTAATATGTGCGAACCCATTTTAATACTTGCTTCAAATATTTATATCGCACAATGGTTAACAGGTAAAACTTATAAAGTGGACAAAATTACCGTAGATACATAGGTAGGCAAGCATCAAACTACCTACTGGATTATTACAGCTGCGTAATGCTAACTGGGACGAATTCTCGTCAATGTTGCCAGATTTAGCCCTTATAATTGTAAGACAGAAATCATAAAATTTCCACTTACGCCAAACTTTGTAAAATTAAAATTTAAAACTCAAAAAGAAAGTTTCAAAATGCAGCCTGTATGAAAGTTAATCTGGAGAGTTTTTAATTGTCAGAGATGGGCGTTTGATCATAAATCATAGATCATAGATATTCAGAAAATCTACTTCAGATCAATAAATCGCTATCAAACAGATAGGTGACGAATATACGTAGAGTAGATCAATATTGTGTTTATTTTGTCCTTTCCTTCGAATTTTTCATTGGCTTTCCTTGAAATATAGGTATCAATCTTTCTATCAAATATAAACAATAATAAGCTTACAATAAGAAAAGAATCATGGAATTTTTCTAAAATCAGCTTATTCGCGGACAACCCTTTTTATTTTTCCTCAATTTTTTATACGAAATTTCAAGTAGACAATATAAAATAAAGCAAAGCAAAACTAAACAAAAAAAAAGCGTGCGAGGGTCCCCCCTCACATATTTAATGTGTAAATATTCAGTTGAGCGCCGTCAGCTCGGCACGGATGTCTGCTTGTGAGTGTGTGTCTGTGTTATGTTATGTGACAAACAGAATTTGAAACTGGACAGTGCGCCGTGCAGTTTTTTTATGCAATCTCAACTTTTTTCGTATCTAATATTTTTTTACATCCAGGAGGAAGCGGACTAGAGAGCAAGAATGTTTACACATTAATAAAAAAAATTTTCGTAAGTAAAATGCAAAAAATTTTAAGGGAGAGGCTGAATTTTAAATGATCTAAATAAATACTTACCAGTAAAAAAAAAATTTAATATAAGGTTGGTTGTTTATATTTAATATGCATAGCCTATAACAATGCCATCTATACGGATACGCTCATTGCCAAAAACAATGTTGCCGTGACCATCTCCCCACAAAAACAAATAAAGAAAACCTACTTAAAAATACTCTGGATGTAACGCGGGATACGCCTGTAATTTAAATCACTTCAAATGATTTAGCTTCGCCTCCGACCATAATATTCCATGTTTTGACTTTTTCTTAAAGTGTATAAAATTAATTTTATTTGGTCTGTATGCCTCTTTGGGGCTGTAGAAGAATTTGAAAATTTCAGAACATCTAGCAACGCTGCTTCTTATTGGCAGAGCACAATGCAGCTACGTGTCACATGTAGGTTGTTATTTTTTGCAATGTGTTAACAAAACGTTGTATTCTGAGGCACGTATGACGTGATGAAAGTGGGCAATTTCAGAACTCTTACTTGACGCCCACTTTTCTCACATCTCAGTTTTTTTTTTCACATCTAATTTTTTCCTCAGTTTCCTCTCACCTTTCAAGGCTTTAGCATCCCAGTGGGTACTGATAGATGTGATTCACTCTTTGACTATATTAAAGCTCCATAAGCTCAATGTACTTTTTAATATGGAGACAGGGCGACATAAAAGTAGGCAACCAGAGTGAACTTGGTACGTAGTTACGTACTTTTGATTTTTTGTTCGAGTTCACTTATTTAGAATACAGTTGATAAGAGTCCTTTTTTAAATTCACAAAGATAGCGTACATAGCTATAAAACATTTATATCACTGATATTCCGCATTTGGTGCATTCTCTGACCTTAAAAACTTTGATTTTCTTGTTTTTTTTGTTTTTCTTGTTTTTTTTTTCTTTGGCAGTTGGTAATGTTACAAATAGACCCAAAATTGGAGCGTTATTAAGGCGATCAAATTTGCTGAAGAACGTTCAAAATTTATCATCTTGGTGCAATTAACTTCAGTACCACAAACCATACTTATAACGCCTGGGTACCTACTCATTACTCAGTATTCATCGCCTCAGTATCACACTCGTGTGCTGAAGCCTTAAATGTCTCATTCTCTTTCATTCAAATTAATTCTATTTTTTTCCTTTAAAATTCTCTCGAACCACAAACCGCAGGTTTTATTACTCTTGGCTTAAATAAAAAAGAATTTCCAATCACATGTTACAAAATAGTATATTACAAAACCATGGAGGAAAGTGAGCAATTTATCAATGAGTGCGATATTTGCCAGCACAAGTTAATAAATTGCTCAATTTTCTCCCCCGTTGTGTAATGTACTACTTACTTTGTGAATAGTGATTGGAAACACGCTCTTTTTGAGACAGGTATAGCGTACGGAACGTACACAATTTCGGAACCTGAAATTCTCATTTATTTTTCGCACGTCTACTTATTTTCTTTACCTACCTTACACACGCCTCGCCTACTTCTCATAATTTTTTCATACGCCCCACTTTCGAAGGGAATTATAGGTTTTATTTAATTTCCTTAACTCTTTAAATATTTTATTTTTGAATTTATAAAAGTTTAGATCCGGCGGGGACTTACACCGGGGACTGTGTCCAGTTGAAAAGCATCCACTCCAACAATCAGGCTGCGAAAATTGGTTGGTGTAATTGGGAGTGTTTGCTTGTATGTGTTTATTTCAATTTTTGTTTTTTTTTACATTAATTTAGGTATTTTAAATAATTCATTTTATTCTTCCAAAAGGAGGAAGGAAGAGTTGAAATTATATTTGAAATATTCCCACGCATTTTATTTGTGTTTGTGCACCACTTATTTCCATATTTTTTTCAGCTCCCATTTTTTCGTTTTTTCAGCTTTTTATCTCTAATCTAATATTTTATTCGCTTTTTACAAAAAATACAAAGGCAATTTTTCACTCCTGTGACGTCTGCACGGGCTGTTGCCTTACTTTCCACTCTAGTTAAGACAATATACTATTCGCACACATTACGCTTCCTCATCCTTAGTTATTAATTATTCATCATTCATTACAGCGAACAATCAATCGGTTAGGTAGATACCGAGTCCAATAAGTCGGTTCACTGAAGTAAAACAGCTTATTTGAAGGCACCAAATTAATTGACTCGAGAGGAGCTAAATCTAATCAATAAAAATCCTCGTATCTTTTGGTGAATAATATCACAAAATAACATCGAGCCACTACTAAAGATATTTTCGTCTTACTCTTCCAAAGTCGTCTATGCCGTACTCATTCCTCAAAATAGATTATTTATTCCTCACAATAATTTTAATTTGGTCTTACAATAAACTATTAATCGTTTTTTTTTTGTTTTTTGTTTTTATTGTTTTTTTGTTTTTGTTTTTTTACAGATAAACTAGCTACATTTTAAGTTGTTCTCTTAGTTGGTAAAAACGCTGGAAAATGAAGATATCGTGTAACTCGTTTTATAATGCAAAATAAATAAATGATATGAGAAAAAAAAATGGATAAATAAATAGACGAAGGAAAAAATCACTTTCCTTTGACATTATTTGTTCGTGTTCAACTTTTATATACCTACCATATCCTTTCTTTCATCTCCTCACTATTTCATCAAACATACACTTAATAAATATAATTTATTAATTTAACAACAAACAAAAAAAAAATGAAAAAAATACGACTGTTAAAATTGACTCCATTAAATAAACGAAATACTTTTAAATATATATGTGTGAGCCCTTCTGCATCCAAGTAACAAAATGTACGGAAATCTTTCCGTACGATATAATACAATTTGATAATTATTATTTTTATTTACTTAACCTTTTTTGCTATTACTAACTTCGTCGTTTTTGTTGTTGTGGTTGTGTTTTTTGTTTTTTTTTTACTATTCTTCCTTTTCAACCGGTATAAGTGTTAGATATTCTGTTTCTGAGTTGTTATTTTATTATTATTTTTTTCTTTTCTTTCAAAAAGCAAAATGTGCATGAGACAGTAATTAGCTTTTTTTCGAAGTAAAATTTTACATGAAGGTTTAAGCGTTGATGTAAGTGATACCTACGTGTTGTCCACAAATTAAGACAAAAAAAACATACAGGTACCTACATAATTTACCTAAAGTAAAATAATTCTGTAGCGTGCTAAAGGTTACTGTTTTTGCCCTTCATCTTTGATCAATAATGTACTAAAATATAATACCAAAATGAAAAAACCCTACGTAGAAAAGGGTAAATAAAATTAAAAAGTAGTTAAAAAATACTTACGTTGGTACTTCCACACCAAATCAGTTGAGGTCTCATTCATCAGTTAGATTTTAGAAAGTTAAGATTCCCAAAAAAATTTCATTCCCGAGAGACAAAATGAAACCGGAAATGAAAATTTTTAATTTCTTGTTACATAAATAGCCGATTTTACAAGAAATGTTTGTTTAGGTGTTGGTTATTGTAGCAATGATCTGCAAGATCAAATGGATTTAACTTAGCAATTTAAATGAACTGAAGACGACTTTTCAGAACTTGAAAATAAGCCGAGAAAATCGAAAATGTCGGAGATGGATGAGTAAACATGGCGTTGAATATTTTGCGTCGAAGCTTAATAATTTTGTTTTCAACGTAGGTAATGAGAAATATTTATTTAGTAGATTACACAAAATGTTTAGTAGGTAATTTAGTTACGAAAAATTATTTTTAACAAGATAAAAACATTTTTCTCGAAAATTACAATAAATACGACTTTTTGTGGTAATATTTGACGCCTCTTCGGCCATTAATGACGTAACTACTGTCAATAGGTACCCAAAGAAATGTTGTTTTGAAATCAGATAAGTTTTGAATTCAACATTTTGCATTCATATGAAGGTCTACACTTTTACATAGTGATGAGAGATTAATCGATTCAATATATCCGAAATAATCAGATAATCAATTTTTTTTCTAAATTAATCGATTCTTCAAAAAAGGCGTAAAAAATCTCTTAATTAGAGAGAGAAACCCCTGAAAAATCACACAAATCTATGTCATTTTGAAGGGTAAAAACCGATTATCAGAAGGTATCGATTAAGAATCAATTATTTGGGCAAAATGTCAAAAAATTATCGTTAATGAACCGAAATTATTGTTATGTTGAAGTAATTTTGAGTACAATGATAAAAAAAATGAGTAATTTGCTTTTTCAAGATAATCGATTAATAATCAATTAAAATTATTTTTCACCTAGAAAAGCAATTTGATTATTTGGAAGTTTTGTGAGAATCGATTAATCGATTCCTCCTGATAATAAATTTTTGACCATCACTACAGCTTTACAGTTTAGTTGCTATACTTAAACACATTTTTGTTTCTTTAACCTACAGTATTTTACAAAGTTGAAGAGTGTAGGTAGAATTCTCCGTTTATCTCACCTTGACAGATTTTAAATTTATCTGAATCGGCAACTTTGATTCTTCCCCGCATACAGAAAAAAAAAAGACGCACTTTTCAAAGTAATTTTCAAAATTTTCAAAAAAATACCCAGTGGTTTTTTAAACCTTTTGATGTATAAACATCTCACACATGCTGTACCTGAAAGAAAATGAGAAACTGGACTGGGAGTTAAATGGAGAAAAATGTTAAACCTTTGACCTAACAGTAAACTGTAAAACATTGCAGGAAATGGAAAGTTTGCACATACACATCACACATAGCTAAGCGCTGCCATCAATTCTCAAACAAATACACCTGCGAAGATGTTTGCACATAAGATAACTTGCCAACAGCCGCCACCCTGTCTATTTCCGCCACCCTAAAACAAATAAATGAATTTTAATATGTTAATGCATCATCTGGCAACACAGACTAACAGTATACCCTTTACCACACTTCTTTTGTTTGATCATTTCAGTTATTGTTTTCTGTTGCACCTGTGTTTATGGTGATATTAATTTAATACTTTTTTCTCAAAAATACATTAAAAATCAATGAAAAATTAACAAATAAATTAAGGTACATGATTCATGTAACTCCTTTATTTTGGACTTGAGCTTAAAATAAAATACAATGAGGTGAGGAATATGTAATATGAACTTCCTGGAAATTTTCATTACAGTAGCAACCATGTCGCCTTTAAATTCGGATAATTCCAAATGTGACAGCTACTGGAAAACAAATGATACAATTTGCCAGTTTCCAACACAGGTGTCAGACCTTCATTTTGGACTTAGGCTGAAAACATAATATAATAGGGTTGTGGAATATATTATGATATGAACAACCAGTTATGTTTCATTATAATGGCAACCATTATGGTTTTTAATTTGGAGAATTCCAAGTGTGGCGACTATTGGAAAATAAATGATATAATTTGCCAATTTCCAACACACTTACCCAAAAGTGATGATCAAGTATAAACTTAATTTATAAAAAATGTAGGCAACTTTCTCCACCTCAAATCATTAATTTTTCATAATTATATTAAGTTGTCTTTGTCAATGTTTGTTTTTCAATATTTTTAATAAATATTTTTCCTAGATTTACTGAGTGATATAGGGTGACAGTAATTTGGAGTTGACTATGAGCAACAAGTTCATTTTAAGCGGTGGTAATTGGAAAATTGGAATTTTTTCTTTAAATTCTTATAAAAAGTTTTGTATAAAGTATAAAGAGACAAAATTCATACTACATACTTGCAATACTTCAAAGTGACTATGATCCAATTTTCATCAAATTTAACTATTAAAATTTTGTGTTATAGGGATTTAAACACAAATTTTATGTTAAATGTGGCGGTAATTGGCAAATTACCTTAAGTAGATAACTGTATTTTATTTGGAAAAAAGTGCAAAAATATTAGTACTTTATCATAACATACTATTCCGCACTATTCTTATTGGAAAAAGGTGAAAATAGTTCTCAAAAGAAACTGATCATTTTGTCAGGGTAGATTTTAATTTTGAAATATTTCCGACCTTTTGTACCTAATTCGGTGTTCAAGTTCTGAGTAAAGTTTTCTTCTAACAATGTTGCGACTATATTCTTATCACAAAAGTAATTTTAATTGTTCTGTTTGTTGATGAGTTTTTTTTTTCTCAAACTCCCTCTGAAAAAAAAATGCAAATGGCTGAACTGAAAACTAACTTTCCCAAAACTTCTCCAGACCCTAAACCTTAAGAACAACTAGAGAACAGTACTTTTTAGCAAAAAATAATACAGCAACTATCTCGAGTACTAACATTCAGGTACATAGTGCTGGTTGTACCAAATAGTTAAACCACCGATGAGTATAGGGTTTAACTTTATTTTTCTTGGCATCTTATCAGTTAAACCTAGTATCTCCAACAGTTAAAAGTTGGTAGTACAATAATCGGCCTTACTAGGTCCTTTTTTTTAAACATACATTCATACAGACAAAGTCACACATACCCACTAGGCAGTCAGCAACCTACTATATCGAATCCAAAATTTTGTACTTTTTAATTTCAAACAGTGCTAAAACGCGTAAACCTTCATTCAATTATTTTTTTCGTTTCTTTGTTTCTTTTGTGTGTGTGTTTTTTTCTCTTCTATAACCACGCTATCTATAACTAATAACTGGATGAACAGGATAACAATTGACGTCGCAGATAATAACATGTATAAAAAACAAGTAATTATACAATACCTAACAAAGGTAAAAATTTTACAAAAAAGAAAAAAAAAGGAATTTAAATTTTGAACTACGTTTCTGGTCCGCCACGTTTCATTGTAGAATAAATTAAATTTCTGCTTGTATATGTATCTTTTGTGATTAAGCTTCTTTTGACAGGTAAAATGAATAAAATTTCATTATTCTTAGCTAATCCTGGATTTTTCTGGTGAAAAAAAAAAAAAAAAAATATTGAATTAATCGCTATTATTTATTTTGCCTCTAATAGTTCTTCATTTTGGATGAAATGAATAAAAACAAAATTAGCATTCCATTACATTACTACATCATAGATGGTTTAAATACAGTATTACTTATAATAGAAGCGACATAATAAATACCAGCAGCCAAGTACAACTATATAATATATTCTTATAAGTGCGCTTTAATTAGTTTCTGCCAATAAGTATAATGTTTCTTGTATTTTGCATGAACGTAATCGATGGTTTTTTTTTCGTTTTTTTTCTCGTTTAAACGGGGGACTTTACAAAAAAAAAAAATTCAACAAAAAAAAGTTAGCTCTCTAGTATCTCGCGCATAGTTGAAAGTACCACTTTATTTATAGTTTCTAACCCTTCATTAATGTACGTTTACGTGTTTTTCAGGTACTTATTTTAATTGTATTATGTTCATGGTTGCTTCGTCTGTGGTATCAACGATTCTCATACTGAATTACCATCATAGAAACGCGGATACGCACGAAATGACGACTATGGTAAACTATACGTAGATTAAAAACACAAAAGAACGAAGCATGAGAGTACGAAAACGCATTATAATAGAGTTGGATCGTCGAAAAATTTAACCCTAAAAAAATCCACCATTCAATTTCGAAAACGCAGTCTGCTTAGCAAAAAATTAAAATTTATGACCGTAGGTACACACAGCTTTTGTTACTCTGTGGCCAAAATAATTTCGTTATGAATAACCTCAAACACCACTAGATGGCATCACTGACTAAGTTTTGAAAAAAACTGGACTTATTGGTCATTCTTCTCTTGGGCCCTTTTCCTTCACTTACTGAAGCAAATCCACTTGAGGCAACATTAAATTACAATTTTTTCAGGGTATTTTTTCAATAACTTGTTATTCTGTTATGTATTAGGTACCTAAGTATATGTATCATAAAGTTAATGAGTAGGTATAAAAGATGTGCAACCTGCTCTTGCTATAAGAAAAATTTCTACATACGCCCTTGCTACGACAAAAGAAGAACACTTATTAATTTTAGGCTAAGTCCAATCAGGTGGCATGAGAAAAAATTTTAGTTTTAATTACTTAGATGTAATTTTGCAGAAATTATGCCACTTACAAATGTCCATAACTACACAACACATCATTGTTCTTAATACCTATAATATTATTTTGGGCTGCCATCAAACACTGGAAACTTTTGAATTATACCTCTGAGGCTAGAATTTTTTCTTATATAATAGAGAATATTTATCCAACAGCTAGTGAACTTGGCTTTATGACGGAAACAAAACTGATTTTTTCTGTAGACAATAACTAGCAGAAGTTAGGTAGCCTATATTAATTTATTAAAAATATGTTCTTTAATCTTAAGGTTACTCACTTCATAATTTCTGGTCGTAGGTATGCTGAAAAAACTGTTTTGAGAACATATGCGCCGACTTACGGACACAAGAGATACAACTGCAACACGGAAGCAACACTGAATATTCATTCTCCTGACCCTAAATTTTTTTTTTCCCTTCTAATTAACAGTTTCCACTCATTTACAAATTAAAATTACAAAATTTGGGAAAACTGAAAAAAAAACTAAAGTCATCGCCTATGTTTGTGAATCAAAATACGGCACTTGAGAAGATAAATTAAACTTATTAGACCTAATAACAATAAAAATTAGAATACAAATTAAGAAACGACAAACTGTGGCCTGTGGGAACAAATCCCCCAAAATTTTTCGACAACTTTGATTTAGTCATCCTGAAATTTGGTACATGCTAAAAGTTATAGGAGAATAATTATTTTATTCATTCTGAAACCAAATTTGGTAACAGTATTTGTATAAAAAATTCACATTTTTTTCTGGTGTGCCCCCCTTCCTACCTAACCATTATTTGTCAACATTTTTAGATTTTCTCGCACATTGCGATAAACATTTTTACCCGAGCAACTACGAGTATAATTACCTGAAAATTTCAGCCACATGGCCAATCCCAGTTGCTAGTGTAAAAGTAGTTTTTCTACTTGAAACCGTGTGAAAAACTATGGGTGAAAAGTGCAAAAAACGACCTTCGTAGTTAAATGGACTAGCATTGATGTCAGTCCACAGGGAAACTTAAATTCTTCCAGAAACTGTCATCAATGAGTTTTCACTGTCCTCGCAAAACATTTTACCACTCTAATTTTAACAAGTTTGGTCTCAAAACAAAAAAAAAAAGTTTATTTTGAAGTTTTTTCAGCAAAATTACCTTATCACTGAAAATTATAACTTTAGTCAATAAACTCGATTCAAATTTGATACTAATAGGATCAAACTTGTTTATAAATGTTTTTTCACTGTGAAACTTTTTATTATTTTGTATTTGATCTTAAACTGAAATGTAACATTAGCTCTGTTTTATAGGACTACACTAATTTACACCAACCTACAATGGTGGGGTCATTTCACAAATATTCAAATAAAACTTGGCATAGAGTCACATAATATTCTTAAATTTGTAGAATCGCTCTATCAGTGTAGGTTGGTATGGTTTGATGTAGTCCGATCAAACAGAGCTATTCATTGTGTAAAAAAAATTTATTTTCAAATTATCTCATCACTAATTCTCATTAGTAACTTTATCATAATGACAAATGATTATTATAACAAATCCAAATATCTGTAACTGAAAATGAATACGAAAGACCCGGTTCCAAATTAACCAAAAGTAACGTCAAAAAACCATTTCAATAATAATAATAAAATAATGAATATCTAAGATCTATGGTCTATGTTTGTGTTTTTTGATAAAATTAATAAGAACCTATAATCATATAGATTACCTACCATTACAGTTTTCATTATGATTACTATGAGCATGGTATACCCACAGAAAGTTTAAAACATTATAATACTTTAAAAATTTTAATAAGTGCAGGTCCACTTGTGAATGAGAGGGTAGCCAACACTTTCAAGCTGTGGATGTAGACACAATATGAGTGTTGTACACTCAACATCGCACATTTTTGTAAGTACTGAGTGTGATCACTGAACATTTTTTAATGTGGTGCACATTTTTATTTTCACTGAGAGGGTAAAAATTAAAGGCAGTTAACACGAATATCGGTGTGAGAAGAAAAAAATGTATCAATGTGCGTAGGTGTGTGGTTGTGTACGTGCACACTGCACATGCATACAACCACATCATCCATAATATTAATGTTGTAACGCATATAATCAGCCATAAAAATTATAGACGACTATATTCGTACACGGGCGATATTATTTTACTTTTATAATAATATCCTTAAATTCCATCGACTCTTCTTTCTTTACAAATTTATCATCTTCTTCTTCCTATTGTTTAAAAATATGGTATTCACTTGCCTATACCTAATGGTATTTGGTGACCTTAATTACACTGGTCCCTCAAATATATGAATACCTCCATTTCATGTATTACCACTGCACACTAACCATAGTGTAAATACTATATCCCTAAAAGGGTACATAAACTCATGTTTTCAACAGAGAAATTGTAGGTACTTTGTTTTAGTCTGCCATAGAATATTATTCTCTAGTAGAGCTCTTTCATTTTACCACAGAAACAGTGTGTTACTGTTCTCAAAATATTTACTTGTACTGTAAATGTACAAAATATTATTTTATTATATTGTGGTTTATTAATTGTGTTTAATTATTTTATTTAAAGATTGAATCCAGAAGTTAAGGTCCACCGTAAGAGTTGTGGATGGAAAATTATTTAATTATTTTAATATTAAAGAGATATTGATATTTCATGTATGGTGTAACACGTAAAGTGGTCTTATCTAGTATTAAAAGATCTCTTTTAAGCCATTATAAGTATATTTTCCAAAGAAAAATACAACTATTGCATTCAGTGCAGTAGCAGGACCTGGGAGCGGGACCTGTGGAAAAGTGTCGATCATGAGCCACAAATCACAAATACATAGGTTACTCAAATTTTTCTGTACACAATATTTATATATATATATATATCCACTTTTAGCTCATTTTGGCACTTTTGGGAGTCTGTGGAGCCTCTGCTGTTTGACCTATGGCAATGAAATTTAGGTTAATGTTAGAAGCTTTCATGGGCTACCATTCATGTTAAAATTTTTGAAATTCATCGGGTAGTTTCGGAGGAAGAGGTTTTCAAAATGTTGCAAATCCACCACGTTGTCATCACGATAACTTCCGTAAATTTGAAGATTTTGGCTTGAAATTTTTATCGCAGTTGAAGACTATTAGGGACTGGTTTGGTATAGAATTTGAGCGGAATCAGTCAACTGGTTTTAGAACAGCAGCCATTACAATATTTGACACTTTTGGAAAATACACTTAGGTACCGAGGTTGATGAGAGGCAGAGACTTTTTTTTCAATCATTGTCTCCACCTACAGAATCCAGAGATTTATCTTTTTATTTTTTATTTGAAAGGTTATGCTTATGGTAGCGTATTTTCTTCTAATATAAAGTGAAAACGTGGCAGCTAATAAAATGTGTACCACATTAAATGTTTCAGTCAGTCTATCCCAGTAGGTACTGAAGCGCTCTTTTTTTCCATGTTGCCGCTGATTCTAATATAATATTCATGATCCTTATGATCAAACAATACCAGCAATGACACAGAACGATTCTAGGGTAGGTGTAGGGTAGCCCTTGCGAATTATTATCGAGCAGGTCTACCCGAGTTCACTGCTACATCGCCATTTTTGTTTCGTTGACTTATCATAACTTTACACGCTGGATTCGTACACACTGTTAAGAACCAGACGTACGGTGTAAGTAAAATTCTAAGTTAAATTCTGCCATTGAAAAGTTAACTCATGTTAACTCACACTGCATAACTGGCCCTAAATGGAAAATTGGTTATGCACGTAAAGCATAAAGTTGGAAAAAGCTCTCAGGAGGAAGAGAGTTTGCAACCACATGAATAAATCCACACAATGTTATTAAAATATCAGTTATTTTCAGATTACATTTACAGAGTCTACCCTTCTGATTAAAGTTAACATCGCTGAGATATATTTGAAGAAAAAAATTTCCTAGTTTCAGATGAGTATTTCAAGAGTTTCCAATGTTCGTATGTAACTGAAAATAAGTACATTTATTATTATTACTTAGCTTTACAAAACCCAGATTTTTCACATTATCCTATTATCAATGAAAATATTTTTTTATAACATGCACCGAATGCAAGATTTTTGAATCACATTTAGCAAACAGAAAGCAGCTACTCCAGAGAAGTATGCAGAATAACAAATTATCTAACTAGTGCGGAAAATAAACAATTTCTTCACAAATGTGAAGTTATCACGACCCGAAGGCGAGTGCTGGAAATTTTAAATGAGTGAGAAATTGTCTTTCCGAATTGTTTTTAGACACTATATTTTTATTGTGACAAGTGCGATGGAATGCTAGATTTTGGAAATTGAAAAAACAAATATAATATATAGGTACCTATAGTGTATATGTATACTGTACATATTTATTATATTGATATGATCTATAGGATAAACATAACGACTCTATAACTTGTTGGGAAAAAAATCCTTTCGATTGGGAAAAGTGCGGTAGTAAAACTAAGAAACACTTCCATTTACTATGTCAGAACTTGAAAAAACGAATGAAAATTCTTAGTTCAGAACTTTTTCGCCCTATGAAACAACTTTAAGAGAAGAAAAATCAATAATTTTGATTCATTGCAAATACATAAACCAAAACAATATCCAGTCTACCAACTAGCTCTCATACCCCTGCTGGTAGAATGAAGGCTTTTAATTTGGGAGTTGCGAGTTCACATCCCTATAGCAGAGAAATTTTTAAAAATGGAACGAAAATTGAAAATTTGAAAATTAAAAGAATGTGGACGCTAAATTAAAATGGGGTAGTGTTAATTACGTAGGAAACAAATATTGTGTTGAACGATTGAGGTCGTAAGGCCTTCGGAAAAAAATGTGGGAATACAAGGAGGCGTATGGAAAGTGAATCGAGAGATTAGAGTTCCGAAACTGACCACTTTCCGCACGTCATATACGCCTCGAAAAGACAGCATTTCCGATAAGTTCGCTGCATACTACGCATGCACACGTGCACTCCAGCCAACATTTGCACACAACCGCGCTTCAGCAGCCAATATGAAACAAAATTCTTTTGAATATCTTCTCGCAAATTGCGCATTCCGTGGCCTTATCGTCACAAAAACATATAGTCCGCATCGTGCGGGAAAACTGCGGAAAGGCAGTTCGCACTTACCACCCGTGTGGAGTTCGTCGCACTTGCCTCCGGCTGGAGCGGCGAAAATGGCGCGTGTCGAGGTAATTACCTAAAGCCTGCCTCCACTTTTCGCACTTGTTGCACAACCACCGTTTTGATGGTGATTTGTTTCCCCCCCCCCGTGGTACGCACTAACCACGCGTCAAAAGTGTACGTTTACGCATGTCAAATGAAAGCTCACCATCTGTCCATATAGGTGAGAATACTATTTCTAAGATGGTTACCGTGGGTATTACGTATGAGTCGTCCGAGCCCGGATCCGGCCGACGACGCGTCGCACATGTCGATGCAACTCCACGAGCTGGAGCTGCGCGACCGCTCATCGAAAAGCTTGCTGGCCAACGTGTTGGATATCGACGACGACTTTCGACATAATACGTACCAGTCTTCCAGTCACCACGCCAGTTTCTACAGACACGACGACGTGACGGTGGGCGGCGCAGCCGGAGTCGGCATCATACACGCGGCCGCCGCCGCCGCCGGCACCGGCTCCACGTGCATTGGTCCGCATCGCGAGCTCTCGCTCATACTCAAAGAGCTGCGCATGATCACGGAGAAAATCCGCAGGGACGAGGAGGCGTCCGAAATCACCAACGATTGGAAATTCGCAGCAATGGTTGTAGACAGATTATGTTTAATTATTTTTACATGTTTTACCGTTATCGCGACAATCGCTGTTTTATTGTCGGCTCCTCATATCATTGTTCAATAATTTCCTTTTATTTTTTTTCCTTTTTTTTTTAAAAAATCAACTTTTTTTTCTTTCGTTTTTTTTTTTTTGTCAACAAAAATTTACACAAAAAACAAAAAGAAGAAGAAGAAAAAAATCACTATTTGTATGCTCGAGGGTAATTTTTGGGGGATACACTAATTTTTTCTAGTTTTTTTTGTTTTTTTTTTACCCTTCTTTTTTCATTTGTTTTTCTCCGTTTTTCTTTTTTTTTTGGTTTTTTTTTTCCCGTTTCTTTATTATTTTCATAACCATCTTCGAAACGAAGGTACCTTACCTACCCAACGTATTCCTTCAACAACCTGTTTTTCGTGCACTATTTCAAAGGCCTTTGTAATCGGATACAACATACTGGCGCATTTTAACTATCTTTCTTACAAAATAATTTTCCTTTCTGCCATGTTTACAACACCTTTGCAAAAACAAACGGAAAAAAAATTTCAATCTTCCAACGAAAAAAAAAATAAAAATATTACGTAACAATAAAAATTGTGGTCGAAAAATTTTCAATTTGTAAGTGATGTTGCACTCATACGAGGTGGAGGTGTAAAGTTAAAAAAAAAACAAGCTGAATCTGTAACGCGCACATTTTATCACAGCGTATTGGAGGCATCGTACAAAAATACAGTAGACATCGCTTAACAGCATCACAGATAATGAAATCAACACCATTATAGCATCAAAACACCCGGGTACCAATCATCGGTATACAAATGCATTAAAAAAAATTTAGTTATTAGAATCAACCTTTCACTTATTTGAACCAAATAACAATAAAAAAAAAAAACTCTTGGAAGCAAGACAAAAAATGAATTTTTTGTTTTTATGTTATCTAGGAAATTATTACCTCATTACATCTTGTTTCATCACTCACTCATGTTCACAGTACAAATCTGTATAGTTAATGATTGTTCGGTAATAAAATATCTAAATTTCTTTTTTTTTTAAATATGAAAAAATTTTTGACTTGGAATTTTTTTCAATAAACCACCTTTTGCCTAATACAATCAGTCGTTTATTATAATAATTTTGTCTTGATCCATAATGATTCTTATAGGCGACTTCTACTGTATTCAAAAGTATAGGAAAAATACTGAATTAATTTTTCATCCAAAATTATGACAAAATTTCAGACCCAAGCAATGATATCCAACAACGATACCAAACACGTTATAAATAGGTATAAATTGATGGTAACCCCTAACCTGTATCGTTAACTTCAATTAAACATAAGCTTACAATGATTTTTTAATGAAAATTTGTTCATCTTTCAAATTCATTCAATCCTTTCAAATAAGAATGAATCTAAATAATAGAAAAATGTTTAACTAAAGTAAGAGAAATTACATACGCGGATGGCTGTGTTTAAAGTTGATTCTCGAGTGCCTGTTTATGCAGGAGACAAGGAGTTAGTTAATTCCCGTCTAGACAAAGTTATATGAATTGATTCAGAGGATTAGTACATAAAGGTGATTCCCCATTATCAGATTTTTTTTATTTGATACCTTGGGCCATAAATACCTATAATGGACACCGGACACAGCCAATTGTTCAAGGCGGAAATTTAGATAAGTATGTGCCAAAAACCAACGCAAGGCAAACATGTTTTTCACACTTTTGGGTTAAGAAGGAGAGCTTTTTCATGTGCTATTTTGGAAATTCATCTCCTCCTCATGACAATCAAAATTCTATAGGTTCAAATTAGGCTGCTCACTTAGGGTACAGTATATACAAAGGGATAAACTCGGGTCAAGTTGAAATGTGTGATCGTACAAGAGTTTAACTGTAAAAATTGTTGAGGTATCCTCAAATTATGGTTAATTCACCTCTGTACATTGGACTCTCAGCCACCTTCGTTACAACTTGTGAAAAGTTTCACAAGTTCCCCAGTCAATATGATCCAAGAGTATGATTTTTCCCCCCTAGAATCGATTTGTCTGGTGTTTTTGTAATGTTTTTTTTTTTCTATGCGCTACCTACCTTTTGAAGATGCTCCAGTGAAAAACTAATAATAATAAAAAGGAGAAAAAAGAGAGGGCAAGATAGTCTTTTATTACAATGATGGAAAATGCATCGAGTGACTATAAGGAATTCGTGGGTCGAAAAAAATTATTAGTGTATTTTCCAAAGGAAAATACAACTACTGCATTCGGTGCAATGGCGAGACTTGGGACCTGGGGACGGGACTTGTAGAAAAGCGTCGATCCTGAATCATAAATCACGAATATATAGGTCACTTAAATTCTTCTGAACATAATATATGTAGGTATATATATATATATATTTCCACTTTTTGGTCATTTTGGCACTTTTCGAGAGTCTGTGGAGCCTCCGCTCTTTAATCTATGGCAATGAAACTTGGGATAGTATTAGAAGCTTTCATGGACTACATATTCGTGTCAAAATTTTTGAAATTCATTCGCTAGTTTCGGAGGAAGAGGTTCTGAAAGTGTTGCAAATCTACCATGTTGTCATCACGATAACTCGCGTATATTTGAAGGTTTTGGCTTGAAATTTTTATAGTAGTTGGAGACTATTAGGAACTGGTTTCGTATTGAATTTGACCGAAATCGGTCAACTGGTTTTTGTATGGCAGCCATTACAAAATTTGACTCTTTTGAAGAATACACACTTAGCGACAGAGATATTTCTTTCTTATTTTAAGAATCTACAAACGAATATCCTTCCCCAATTTGAAAAAATACAAAATTTAGCCAATGTGTTGCGTTTATCCATGTCCGATATAAAATATAGCCTCGCGAAAAAATATACATATTATGTAATTGACTCGAAAAAGCGTTCTTTCCGATTCAGTAAATTCAAATTTAGTTTATTGTTGGTGGTCCGTAAAACATGTGAACTAGAAAATTCAAAATGATGGTAACAGGAGGGAAAATGCTATACTTATGTCGTAGTTCTATAAAGGAATGAAATAAGGTATTATTTGTTGGAACATAATTTCGCCCAATAAAGACGACAAAGGTGTTACATACCTAAAATAGGTACCTAGTTTTGGAAAAATTCTGACAACAATGCACGCAATAAAAGAAAACAACTGCAGATAATACCTTCTTCTACAACATTAAGCAGTTTTTAATAAAATAAAATTTCTGAGAAAAAAAAAGTCAAAATTTTGTTATTATAAAACGCAGTTAAATATCAGCAAATCACCTAAATTCATAAAACATGTAAGTATTTATAATGGAGTTTCTTCATCTAAGTTAATTGTAAAAAATTTTTTTTCAATTATTATCTGGGAAGAAACCTGAATTATTTTGTTGCATAATATTAACAAAATGGTCGACACAAGGCACATTAAACAGTATACTGTGCGTCCAAATTTCGTTTGGCATTGGCAAGGAGGTAAATACGGACAGAACTCGATAAAAGAAGGAAACAGTCTAAGAACGAAAAGTCGAATAGGTATTTCGAGATTGAAGACCCAATATTGTGTATTGAAAAATCACAAATAGTTCATGAAGAGAAGCTAAAGCCTTGTCAGTATTCATACATCCTCTCCTCGAATCCGCCAGGACAAAGTTGAATTAATCGATAGGAGCAATGTGAGTAAAAAGGAGTTCGCTAAAATTCTGTAACTGTTTCTTATTCGAGTAACTTTCAATTTCAAAGGAAGATACCTACTCGCTTCCTTTTTAGCTGCTTTTTCTTCTTTTCTTTCCTTTCCTTTTTCTTTCTATTATTCTAGTCCATGAATCGAACGTCAGTAACAAATTCGTCTCTCACGAATAATCGAGAGAAGTGGGTAAATGTTTGCTTAAAGTTTGGCCATGGTAATGCTAATGACGACCGCGATTGGCAAAAAGAGTTAAACCTTTGTTGGCGAAAGGGATGAAGTGGAGAAGTGGGTTCAAAGTAAATACAAATTATTTATGGTGCCGACACACGAGCGAGTGAACGTCTACTAGCTGGACTAAATATTTCGCAAAATAGTCACAGGCCCTGCATACGATAAAATGTGGACAGCATTTTAGGTTCATCAATTATACCTATAGCCTTTCTCATTCTTGGCTTTTTTTTTTTTTTTTTTTTTTTTGTTAATTTAACTTTTTGATCTCTTACGACTCTAAAAAATTAAATACGGATCAAGAAAAATTAATTCGTATTTTAATGACAGCGAAGAATTTATAGATAATCTATGCTTCACTAATATCAGAGGCAAATCAAAGATGGGAAAGAGGGAAATTTTCACTAAACATTAAGAAAATACAAAAAAAAGTAAGAGAAAAAATGAAAATATGAACAGAATCCAAATAAAAACTGACCAAGTTCTCACCCACAAACACCAAAAAACAAAACAGATTCAAAAATGAAAGTCAGTTATAACATAGTATACAAATAAAAACCGTCAAAAATTAATTGAAGAGCAAAAAAAACCTTAACTCCACAAAATTATTGACATTTCCCCTCCCAAAATTATGCTCTGGATTCGCCCTTAATATGAATGTGACTTCCGAAGATACAATGTTAGGTACTTTCGATACAAATAATAATTTCTTATTTTTAAAAGAGCGGTAACATTTGGAAAAAAAATTTGATTTGAAACAGCCTATCAAAAATGAAACTTCACCATTTCTAAAATACGTAAAACTACTTCAAAGAATTATAGTTAATTCGTTTTAATTTTGGTTGATTAATAGGAAATGAGGTGGCGAGAAAGAAGAAGCTACTCCTGGAAACAACAAAACCTATAAAATATTTAAAATCAGTTTGGGAAAATGAATTATTTTCAACATCAACATAATGAGAAATGTAGCACTTTATCTCAAATGGGACATCTTTCAAAAGTACATCAATATCAGTAAAATTTATTTTTAAATGGTTCGAAACAAAAAAAAAGTTGGAGCATATTTACTGATAGCGGACATTTAAGCCCATATTCATAAACGTCACTTTAACCTCCCTATGACTTTTGAAACAATTTTGCATTTAAAAGTGTAGCAAAATTTTATTTTTAAATTGAAACTCTCATAAGAGATACAAGGTTCCCACATTTTCAAGTTTGAAATAGTGCAAAAAAAATTTTTTTAATGAAATTTAAGAGAAGGGCGGTTAAAGTGACATTTGTGAATATGGGTCTTACTCATTTCAAAGTCAGAAAGCCAGAAAAGAAAAGTTCGATTTATATTTGAAACAACTTTATTTTTATTTTGTAAATTATTTTTTTCATTCTATTCTACTTTTTTTTTCTCCTATTTTCCTTGACTTCCTTATTTTTTTCCTTTTTTTGTAAGTCGTTCTATTTACAAAAAGAAAACAAACTTTTTTTTTTTTCAAATATTAGTCATCAAGTAAGACATAAGAATTATTAGCGAACTAAATTTGAATAAATATATTTGAGGGGGGAAAAAAAAGTAAAAAAATTCATTAAATAGACAGTGAATTATTTAAATAATGACAAAAAACAAAAACAATAAAAGATCGTATTTTGTTAAACAAAGAAAATCCACTATCTGCTTAAATGACAATCATAGAAAGTAAAATTTCAGCTCAACAATAAATTATCGATAAATAAATGTAAAAAAAAAAAAAAAAAAAAACATTATGGTAAGAATAACAGTGTTTTTTGTTTTTTCTCTTCATACTTTTTTTTAATTTTCATTCCTTAATGTATATCTTTACAATTTAATCGTTTTATTTGCATGTGAAAGTATTCCGAGAAGAAAAAAAACTTTTCCCTTCATCTTTTTGATCCCAAGGCAATTAAATTTTATCTTCCAGTATCGGCTGGAAATTTTCACGCCATTTTGTGCTCCAAACAAAGCTCCAAACTCATCGAAACTCTACTGCATAACGCTAAAAACAAAGAAGAAGGGGGAACGTGAAATAATAAGGAGCTGCTGGGTAACTTGTGCGTGGCATATGTTACGTATGATTAAGTAGTAGTCTATTGCCACAGAAGGCAACATTGTATACGAATGGGTGTTAGTATAGTGGTACACGAGGGTGAGCGAGAGAGGAAAATGTGAGTATGAGAGCCGGAGGAGGGTCGCAAAGCAGAAAGGAAATTTCGATGTATTTGTTAAAATGATTACCTTATCGTGGAACTGCCATGCGGCCATAAATTGTTCGCAACAACTCGTAGTGTACCCACCGACGAACTTGAGTAAACTTTTGAACGCTGGAAATGAAAGAGAAAGGGAAAGGGAAGAGAGACAGAGATAGATAGGCAACGAGTGAACAGTGAGAGAGAGAGAGAAAGAGAGAAGGAGAAAGAGAATACTACATACAGAGAATATAACAACTGTCCGCAGCCCTATTCGTTCACCAGTTGCGAAAATGTTGTTTTTCTTATCGTTCCCAACACTCCATACACCCCCTAACCACATTTTATCTGGTGAAAAAAAGAAATTTTTTTCTTGAATACCTAGTGACTAGTGTCGATAATACATTTCGTAAAACCAATACTTCCGCCTTTAAAAATCAGCATAACAACATCTTTCTCTACCTTGGTTTTTTTTTTCTTTCCACTTTCCTGATTTTTATTCCTTTTTTTTATCCTTTTTTTTCTCCTTCCCTAACGTAAGCTTTGATTACGTGCTTCCAATTCTAGTCTATTCTCATATTTTATTATTATAAAATTTTCTATTTCGTTCCCCCTCGTTTTTCCTTCGATTTTATCTATTTTATTATTTTTAAAGATTTTCCCCTGTTTTTTCGAAATTTGAACGCACAAAATGAAAGAAAAAAAAGAAAGTGTTTTTAAATTTCAAAAAAAACAAAAAAACAAAAAAAAACTGCTACTCAATTTAATATTTTTTAAGATTTACCCGTTAAGAGGAGAGAAACAAAAAAACAGTTATCGATCCAAAGAGTTTCTTTGGTCTAGTAATGTATATTACATTTACGTGTTTTTTATATTTTTTATTTTCGTTTAATTATTAATTTTTTTTCTTTCGTTTCTAATTTGTTTCTTTTTTTTCTTTTCCTACGACTGGAAAATTTATTGTGAATTGAGGTATTATTGAAAGTTCTTTTATGACTTAATTTGAATTTCTACGAACATGAAATGTAAAATGGCGACAAATGTTTGCAATAATATTTGAAATGCGGTTTGAAATTCAAATGGAACAAAATCGTAGATTTTTAGCTAAAACTGGCTAAATATAGAGAATTTTTAATTTAAAATAACGAAACTTTATAAGAAAAGAGTAATATTGAAATTTAAAATCGATTACGCGAAAATTTGTAACCTTTGTTAGTAAATTTCAAGGAAGGTAGACCTACCTACCTTATGAAACGAATCAGTCAATTCTGGAAGAAAAAATGTAAAATTTATCTCATGCATTTTAGGAAAAGTGTAAACGGAAAAAATTCTCGCATTTCATGGTCGATTTGGAATTATCTAAGAACGGTGCAGAAAAATTTCGTAAAAATCTTCAAACAATCCCAAAAAATTATTCAAAAGGTAACAAAATCAATAGAAACGTTAAAATCAAAAAATAATTATTTGAAATGGGGGAAAATGACGAGCGCATAGGATGCATTTAAGTATAGTTTTTCAAATCGAAAATAAATTCATCAATTTATTAAACTTCAATACATCCACAATCAAATTACATCTGACAATAGAATAAATCTAAATTATAATCTAGTTTAAAACCCAAATTGAATAAAGAACTTTCTACATACCATACAGAAGCAAAGCAATTTTTATGTGGGAAGTGAAGAACAATTTCACTCAAGTTTGTACATTCGATACCATAGTAATTAATGATAAGTAAGAAACTGAAAATAAAATAAAATAAACAAAAATTTTTTTTTGAAAGTAAAATGTCGAAAGTCACTAAGTACCATTAAATAAATAAAGGTATGAATCATTAAATCTCTATCAGTTGCCAATATATACACTGAGAAATTAGTCTTTTAGTTTTACTCTCGAATTCACACAATCCTCTTGTTTTTTTGTGTATTTTTTTTTTTTTCAATTTTATTTAAAGTTAAAAGTGAAAAAAATTAAAAAACTAATTTTACGAAAAATTTGGGATTGATTTTTTGTTTTTCTATGTTTCTCAGTTCTTTAAAATCACTATATTACCTTTCATATTAATTTTTACTACTTTTCCCCTCATTCTCCTCCGCGAATTTCTTATAAAATTTCCAACACTAAATCATAGGTAGGCTATATGTAAACACATGTTCTAATGTCCAACCATAGAAGAGAACAATTTATTTTACTATATCTGATATTCTAAGTAAAAAATTCAAACATCAAACTGATTCATAAAAAATTGAATGAGACAGTCATATAAGCCCCACATTTGATTTATAATTAAGAAACAAACCTAAATCACGCATTAATTTTGAAAGAATTTCAAGATTTAACAGCTACAGTTAAAAACTTACATTATTAAGCAGAATACTACACTGAACTGCCAGTCCCATCATTAATTAAACAAGTACACTGAGTACACAGTCAGATTCGAAACAATAATCAAGATCATAGGTTACACTTACTTTGCTCCGACCTCAATTTACAAAGGTTACCAATTTTCGCGCACATCTTAAACTGGATAGAATAATGAATGCTCATAAAACTTGAAACGTTTAAATTCGTTCTAAATGTTACTCTAAATAATTTATTTGAACAGTGAAAACCACCAGAATAGAGAGTGAGCGTACCGTAAATTTTAAATGAAATTTTATTCACATTACCCCCTTTTTTGTTCCGTTTCGATAGACACACAAAAAGCCATATAGGCTTTTCTTCTTGTTAGGCTCGGTTAATCGGTTTCTCGATCCAAAATGTGTTCAATGATTTAGGCAATTTTTTCTATTGCGAGAAAGAAATATATTAAAATTTATTTTTGCTCCAATTAATCAAAAGTCAAAACAAACAAAATTAGATTGCTCCTTTTTGTCGCATTTTCTGGGCATAAATTAATAAAATAATATACTTACATACTTACGCAGGTATATTGAATTATTGTATGCGAAATGCGATTGCGTGGCCATTTTAAGTGGAACTTGAATTGCCTTACGTATTATCGGTACCGTACTCGTTTTGTAATCTCTTTTTATTCTTATATAAATGCGCTAAGAACTTAAATTTCGTTATTATTTTTCTAACCAGTGACGGTGAATACAAAATATGCCGTTTAAAAACAATTTTTTGTTCAATAAATGACGTCACAAATGATTATTTTATACGAATCTCGATGAGATGTTACCTCATATACAGTAAGTTTTCGTGTTACCCGTGTAAGCCACAGGTTGACATTTTATATTTTTAGAGAACCGTTAGCGAAATCGAATTTTTATTGTTGATTTGAAATCGCATCAAGCGAATGTCAACGCTCTATAGTGGCATCTAATGCAGAATTTTTATCATTCTCGATTTCGCTAATCGAATTACCAATACTTAAAGGCGACAGTATAATTACCACTGATCGACTTCCCCCACTCATCGAGATTCAAAATCCGAATTCCTAAATATATAACGTACCGTGCCCTATCAAAACAACAAAAATCGTCAACAACCTCAATTTTTGCCCAACAAAAAATATTTTCTTTTGGTTGGCCGGAAGAATAAACAAAAAGAAAAAAACAAATATTTTCATTAAAATCACCAATTTGTATCCATCTGTTGATTACACACCTACTTTTTTGAATATCATCGAATTCGTCAAAACACTTTGTAATACATGTTATATTTAGGAAAATAATTCATCTGTGATTATTTGTTAACTTTTTCTAATTTAATTTTTAGAGTATTTTGCCACATATGCTCATCACGATGCTGTTGTATTTGTTAATAAATTAAATGATTAAAAATTCGAGAAAAAAAAACGAAATTTAATATTGTTATCATATATTGATAATATTAAATGTAAAAAAATGGAAAAAAGTAATGAATGATGCAAGATTAAAAAAAAAAAAAAAATTTATTACCATTACAATTAAAAGAAAATGAAAATAGTTGAAAACGTAGTACCTTTCTCGAGATTTTTTTTTTATGTTTGTAAATTGTTACTACGTGAAAAAAGCCTTTACTGTAATACTAATCCGGAAGTATAGAATTTATTGTTATTTTTATTCTTTGTTTATGTTACGTATTTATAGGATATTCAAATCACAAAAAAAAAACTGAAAAATTAAAATTTTATCTTACTTAATTTTCATATATTCTTTTCTCTCTTTGTTGAGTGAAGCGAAGGAGCGTGTAAAATTTTGCAAAAATTTAGATTGGTACAGTGCCATATTTTTGTATTTGTGAAATCGAAATTAAAGGATGAATGAGGTTGAAATTCTTCTCATGTCAGTTACAAGAAAAATTCTGACCAATACACAGAACTGATGAAAATTAATAGCACAAAATAAATTAGTATCTGACTGCGTTTCAATTAATTGCACATAAAGCTCAAATTATTCAGAACTGAGAATGACGAAAATTATACTGAGACAACCAGGCATCTAACGACTGAGGGAGCAAACTTTAAAAGGAGAAAGAAAAAAAAAATACAACTAATCTTCTTCCTACACACGTAAAATGCCGAAAAACTGAAAATTACAAATTCGCAGTAAAACTAATTGCAAACTTCATTGGGGTAATAATGATATATTTCTGTTTCATCAACTTCAAAGTGAAAAACAAAATTATTTTGAAAGTACAGTTCAATCATTCCTTAACGGTAAAATTCTTCAAAAATAAAAATGATCGACCCAGAGTACATGACAACAATGTAGTTTTCAATTAAAAATGGAGGACATTAAATTTACAAGATATCACAGTCAAAATAAAATACTCAAATAGCAGGTACCTACCGAAGTTACCTCGTGATTTCGTGAATTAATATTTCCAATTATCATAATGAATATTTGCAGTTGATTTTCACAGCTTTTGAACCACATTACTCCATACGGATAATTTTTGTAAATATTTGTTATTCCTCGATGCAATTATTCCTCTAGCAAACAACTGCTTGTGCCTGTCGCTAATTTTCTTCATTTTGCATGAATGAACCAACCATTCAATCATCTATAAATAAAAAACCGGGTCTATGTCTTAGAGAAAGTTACTACTGTAGGCAGAAATTGAAACTTCTTTACCAAAACCGTAGGTTGTTTGAACACGTCGCAGAAGAACAAAAAGCAAGTACCATTGCGGGCCTTTCAATCATATCACTTAGAGCAGATGTGTTTAGATCAATAAGGAAAGTAGTTTTTCGATTTAAAGACCATCAAAATGGCGGGCAGTCCATAAACTATCCTCCACTCTTCACTCATAAAAGAGCACGTCAAGAAATCAGAAACTTTTTAATCTGTAGGGTAGTTACAAAATAGTATTCACCATATTAACCATATTCAACTTTGTTTATCAGAGCAGCAGAAAAACTGATTTCATCATTTTAATCAAAAAGAGAATGTTTTTTACAAGTTTCATCAAAAATGCATCGCAGTTCGTGCATTGGATTACTAGAGAAGTGTTATTTTGCATATTCCAATTTTTATGATTTAATCGTACAGCAGCCCTATTCGCATTCAGATTCGTAACGTGAAAGTTAATCGAGTTCTACTAAATTATCTAATTCCAACAGCAGGATGAAAAATCACGACTTAAAAAATACCCTCGAAAAAAGAGGTACCTCATTTAAATTTCAAACAAATTGTCTCACTCAAGAAACGGACGAACTTGAATGACTTTCGTAATGTCAAACTTCCTTATTCAGAAGCACTATTAGTCATAATTATATGCGCAGCGTGCAAATATCATCGCAGTAGCCTACATCTTCTTTTACCTGACTGGATACATCGTCGGTCATAATGTTGCGTAGAGCTTGAGGAAAATACTCGTAACACTCATCGACAGATGTTGCATCTCGTAAAAATGGATGGTATGTTGAGGTATTGACGACACAAAATATAAAAACATCGCACATGAAATAACAAACTTCATCCTGTATCAGGAACACAAACTCAGCGTTACAATGAAGAAGGAAAACACGAAAAAAAAAAAAATATATATATATACATAGATTAGTAGCTCACCGAAACAACATCTGCAGAAACTTGAATACGATCTAAAAATTGCAACAACCAACTCCATTTATGTTGACTAAAACGATGCTCCGTAAATACATCTAGAGTGCGTTCAAAAAATAGAATTTTGTCCCTGAAATGAGTAAAAAAACTGATTTAAAAACAAGAATTCCGAGAATTTTCTAAGATAAATCAGACAAAAAACAGACGAAGATTCAACAGTTTGAAATAAATTTTAATTCAATTTGAAAAAATTTCAAAGCTACACATCACGTCAACTCTGTCGAAGAACAAAAACGTTCTGTTATCAAGGGAAGTTTCGAAAAACTAACCATCAGTCTACTTACTGTAATCGTCGGCTGGTTGCCTCAATACAATCGTTTAGCCACAAAAACGGATTGTTCGTTTCATGAAGTGCTATTGTAGATCGTAATTTCAATATTTTGTACAGGTCTTCGGTGGAAACTTGCGCAGATAAACTGAGCGAGCTCAAATAGTCAACGTATGTAGAAGGCATTTCTCTGACTGCATCAATTAGGACATCAAAATACTGGTAATATTTCACAATATTATTTATGCTACTTGTCCAACGGAATTCAGAAAATGATACAAGAAATAAGAAAACAGAGATCAATTCATTATGCTTACCACACTTTGAATGTCAGCATTCTCCCACAACTTAACGAGATTTTTACAAATAGCTTCGCAATTGTGCTCATCAATCTCGGAATGTTTCAGTGCTTGTCGCAGAAAAAGGCACGTTGATTTATATACATTTCTTTCTGGAAGAATATATTCAATTTCGAAAATCTTGAAAATTTAATAATACAAACTTCGAATTAAAATACCAAAAACATCAAACAAGAACACTTGATATAAAATTAAGAGACACACATGGGATCCAACGTCTTTACGACATAAATGATCCACAGTTTATCGATTTACATACATTAATTCAGAATAATAAGGTTTCTTATTTTTATTCAAATTAATATAATTCGATTATCACTTCAACGAATGTTTCCAAGAGAAACAAAAAACGCGAGAGGACGGAAGTTTAATCGATTAGACTTTCTTCGCAAATTTTATCCAGAGCCAATAGAGGAGAAGAATAAATTGAGAATGTGCAAGTAAGAACTGGAAAACCTACGATATTAAGTCAAATTCAGGGACCCTAAAGCACATTTTATTGGTATTTTAAACCACAACTTATGCCATCTATGTGGTGTAGCCAAGCTCTTCTTCCCACCCAAAATATTATGAAGAAGCAAGAGAGTATCTAGAATATGTATATAAACAATAATACACTGAACAAACACGAATCAGAAGAATAATTTCAGACTAACAGGCCCCAATCAACAAAATAAAATAAATTTTGAGAATAAATACCATAAAAATATCAAGTACACATGAAACTACAAGAGACCACATCAAACACAAATAAAATAAGACGTTGACTGGCTTTTCTGACATCTGCAGCACAAATACAAAGAACATGTTAAATAGCAATTTCAATTATAGTTAAACTTCCCAATAACGGACACGGAAAAGGACCATGAATTGGAGTTTGATAGGCCAAGCTCTCGCAATCATGATAATGCGTTTCACGACCGTTTTTTAGTTTACTACCGTACGCAAGGAAGTTTCACTTAAAAAAAAATTGTATGTATGTAATTTTATTAAAGAGTACAATAGTCAAGTACAGGTATAATAGTCACTTTTTACAAAAAAATTGTGTCCATAAAAATTTATTTTGAGATTGAACAATACTTTTTTTTATATTGTACCGAACTTTCAAAACTGAGTCGGCACTTTCAGGGAATGTATCATGCAATAAAGGGATTGCCTGTCCCCCATTCCGAGGTGAAATCTGATTCACCAGACAATCTCACCCAATCCGGTGTCCGTTAGGGAAGGTCAAAAGCAAGGAAGTATCGATACCTTATTTAACACATATTTTTACCCAGGCCAAACACAATTTGTCCGTGAGGGGACGGGTCCGCAACTGAGCGATGTCTGTTAAAGTAAATTTCACTGCATCATAATGAAGCATGTCCTAGCCATATAACGTATTCTACGCCAAAAAGATGTATAGCCATGGCTCAAACACAACCTCCACCCATTGTTTTTCAAAATAAATTCTGGTTTCATTTTTCATATTCCAAGTAAAGCCTTAATCTACTACAAAATAAGAATAAACGTATGGACTCCTACCATGTTCTTCATGTTCTTCATATTCTTCATAACCATATTTCTCTAAAACACACTGTATCGCATCTGAAAGAAATGACGCGACAGTTTCGGATGCGACACCAACACAAAACGAAGAAACAATTTCGAGGCTCATTCTGAATTCATCTTTCTGAAACAGAAACACGACTAGTAAAATCAAAAGCTGTAAAAGAACTGAATCATCATCGAATTACAACTTACATCGCAAGCACGATCATCAATTTTCTTTAACCACGTTTCAATGCAATTCTTCGCAGAGGCAGACGTGACTGATTCCTTAGCCCAAAACTTGAGCACTAGTTTTCGCAACTCCTCGTTTCCATATTTGAAGAATTCGTTTAAAAACGACCAGTTAAACGGAGGTAACGATTTAGTTCTCTGTCCATTCAGAATTTCCAAGCAAAACATAACCATTTTCAAATCAACGAAATCCGGTTCAATCTTTCTAGCAACGTCTTTACAATTCTTAACGATTGCTTTGAAAATACTCTTGTCGTGAAAGCTAATAACGCTGTCACGTTCTCGGTGAACCGAATGGAATAATGATCGACTGAAATTGTTCACTTCTAGGACAAGCCATTGAGTCAGCAATTCACAAATTTTTGGCTGAAGTTCTTCGGGTGCAGCTCGAAGGTAATCGAGCCATAACGTCCCTGGCAGCGAATGAAAATTAAAATCTCACGAAACATATATATTCATGATCGATTTCAACAAAAATTACCTGGAATAAATGATAAAGTTTCTTCTTCGTCCACTAAGACGGGAGTTTTTTTCACAAGTTTCCGCGGTATTTTTAGATTTTTCTTATACTGATCCGGGACGATACTCAATGGCATTTCTTCAAAATTATATTTAGATAATGCACTGAAACATTCAAAAACATTTTAAACTTATTAGTTTAAGAGAAAAAAAAACTAAAAATTTTTATAAGTCACTAGAAGCATTCTTTTTTCAAAATTCTAGTAAGCCAATAAGGAACAAGTAAAATTTAAAATTTTCCAGAAAAAACGTACTCACTTCGTGACAAGTAAACGGAAATGAAACTCAGGGAAGGAGTTACGGGTCAAGGGGGTAGCTTGCCTTCTGAGATGTTGGTAAGTTGGATTTTTCCGCTCAATCGTAAAATTTAGAGATGATTTCACAATTTTTAGCTATCGGAAATTTCAAAAATTTCAATTGGTACTTTACCCCTTCAAAAGAAAAAAAGAATTTTTTCTCAAAGTAGAAACTCAATTTTTTTTAAAGGGGAAGGATAAAGATACCTAGTGTCTAAGTATAATCTTGGTACAAGTACACGATTAAACGAAAATAGTACGAATTTTCTATTTTGTGAAAATGAAAAAGAACGAAATTTATATATTTCTACACGATGCCATAATGCGGTATTTCTGAATTATGTTTTTTCTTTTATTTTCCTCATCACTGTAATCCGTTTGAATTTGAAAGAAACAAAACAACTGACATAAGTATTGGAAGCTAACTTTATTTGTTTTAGCCTCAATTAATTTTCGGAAGGGTCAAAGAGTTCTTTTGATTCATAGCTTTCTTGAATGACAAAAGAAAAAAGCAGAAAGCGACTAACATTATGTTCCTTGAATCGGAGAATCAAGATTTTTGAATGATGAATAAATTGGCAAATTGAGTTTTCTAGCGATGCGATAATACGCTTGTTTCTTTTCTTTTTTTCCTCCTTCAAATTGAAAAGACAGATGGAGGAAACTAGAAAGTGAAAAAATTATTTAATTTTTTTTAGGGAAAAATTCTGCTTCTTACGTTGCCACCCTAGGCTCTACCCTGAGGTGCCTATTTGGAATTTCACCACTGATTATTTATTTTTACTGAAATTTTATCCAACCTAACAAGTTCATAATTAGAAAAATAGATAAATCAACAATAGCTCAAAATATTGTTTTTCATCCGACAGATTTTTTTAATCGATGACGCATTCACTAAGTTCAGACAGATTGAAAATAATATCAAATTTTCACGAATAGTAATTTATGAGGCACTAAACCATTCATCAGTAAAAATGAAGTCACTTCAACAAGTTTGTGATCGAAATCGGACAAACCTTAACGCCGCTTCGTGGACTTCTATATTCGTCGACTTTACAAGAATCCTCCAAATTACCGACAGCGGTCTATGACACTCAATCATTAATTCTTTAGCGACTTGAAACATAAATCCAATCATGTCGCACAATCTGAAAAAAAACAAGGATCAAACCACAGATAAAGGGAAATAAAATCACAATGAACCATGTCATGAAGTAGGTAACTGTTTGATAACTTCGACCCTCTCGTCGACGAGTAACTGCTTCTTTTCAAATTCTTCGTACACGCCAAAAACATTTATAATTTTTTCTTTACACATCTTGATGACAGCTTCCAACGCAATAATGAGCGGTAGGTAGTCACGTTTATTCGGATAACGCGATATGATATCAGCTAACGCGTTCACCCATTCTTTCCCATGAATATGGGGCCTAAAATTCGGAATAAAATTTATACAATCATTTTTCAGAATTTAGGCAAATGACGGTAAACCAAGGAAGTTTAAGGCATTAAATCTGATTGAATCATTATTATGGAAATAATTTTTTTCAAACGAATTTTCAAATTTCGTTCTAATTTCTATCACTCATGATGATGAACCGTCATTTCATTACATTTTTAAAAGCTTCTGTAGGCTTACGGCTTCAACAACATGAAATCAATCGACAATAAACAGAAAATCATGGACAGAAACAGTATTCAACCAATTTAACAGTTTGAAAGAGAAAAAAAAAGGGGACAAAATACCACTATGAACTTACTTTAGGATACAAATATCGCGTATGGCCGATGCAACTACTATATCCATATGGTAATCGTCACTGGGCCCGTACAATTCTTTTGTACAATCTATAAGTTTATCGTGAAGAAATTGGTAACATCTTTCTTCAGTCTTCCACAAAGTTAAATACAGGGTGTATGAAAGCTGTACCAGCACTGGTTTACCACTTGAAGAGAAAGATCGTATTGTAGCTAAGACCGGAGGGATATTTTCCTAAGAAAAAAAAAACCCTTTAATCATGAAAAACAACCTTACCCAATTTATAATCTTTATCTTTAATATTCCGGCCCTAGAGTGGAATACAACATGAATTATTGAATGATGTTTCTTCCACAAAGTCTATAAAGATAATTATCAAGTTTTATTCTCCCTTAAGAGACACAAAAATACTTCGACACAGGCTCTTTCCTAGATTAGGTCTTCAATCAAGAAGATCAAACAGACGTAGTATTACAGCCACGTACCAGCAACACGTATTTTTGAATTTTAAGACGTTTTGTTTAGAGAAAAATCATTTAAAAAAATAAAAACATTCAATTACCTTCACAACAGCCGTTAATGGTAAAGAATGCACTAACTCAAGTTGTACTCTGGGATCGAACGTTCTTGGTAATTCAAATAGTATTAACGGTAATTGGAAGCCAGCATTTTGCTTGACCAAAATTTCGAGAGCAGTGAGCCGGAAATCATCAGTACTTAAAAAAACGCCCGTAACAAACAGATTAACGATAAAATTTTCCTTTACAACATCAGATGTGACGGCAAAATTCGACAAGTCTTTAATCAAAAATTTCAAATACGGAGTTTCAATCGCCCTGTAAAAAAAATTAATAAAAAATAATTGTGCATACTACAATACAAGATTTACAAAAGGAATAGACTACCGACACCTCCATTACCACTCCCTCCTTCTCTCAATCTGAAACATGCGACTTGAGGAAACTTCTTGTAATTTTCAATACTTATGCATTAAGAGAATAATCTTTTAACCTAAAAATGGGTCATTTTTATTATTATAAAACTGTTTGTTTATTTTTCTGAAAACGTAGAAAATAAAATATTTTAAGAAAATCAGCTGAATATCAACAATATTGACACGTAAAACGCAACAAAGAGAAAAATTAATAAAAAAAATTAGAAAACACCAAGACCGAAATACTCGAATTTGGAGAAGTATTGAAGTATTACAACATGGAACGCTTATAAAAACACCTTAAAGCGAAAAATCTCAAAAGGAAATATTAGGAATCGTGAGGAGTAAACAAAGAATTATAACATTTTTCCCGGGGGTGACACCCTGTGTAAACTAGCTTGAATACAACTCGGGTAAAGAACGAAAAAACAAGAATAACTGGTTCGCTCAACTTGATAATCCATGACTATTTTATTTTATTTTCCAGACCAACAAACGTCGATCTGCCAACGTTACCCGAAACAAAAATTTCGATGTACCAAATTTCCAAAGTTCTAACCTACTTTCTTACCTAGCGATTACAAAAGCCCACAAAGATTCCGTGGAGCTAGTAATACATTCCATGAACCAAGAATCATTTTGCAAATGTTCAACAGACGGTTTACGCGAAGGAACTGATATTTTTCCTTCAACGATATCAAACAAAGACTTTGCTTGTACGGCGATATCTTTAGTGCTACCCACCGAATGTACAGCCCAAGGTAAAATAGCACCAATAATCATCCATATTACAATCATATTACTAATGCCATTAATATTTATCATCTCAATACCTGGATAAAAAAGAAAAAAAGAAAACAAATCAAATTAGTACCCTATTTTTACTGACAATACCAGGTGTATCTAACACTCACAAGTGCGTAAAAGATCTGGAATAAACGCAATTGGGCAAGAAGGCAACGATTCCGCAATCAATATCAACACTAAGTCAGTTGTTTCAGGATACTTTTTCAGCATTTCTTTCGCATATGCCAAAGCGAAAGATGGATTCTGACACAACTTTGCACCACTACAAGCTATTTCAGCCGATAGGACACATATGAAATTTGCTTTTTCACGGGTATCAACATTAATCTCCAAATTGTTTAAGTCGGTGAGGTAGAAACTTGCATTTAAAACTGAATTCTCGTCGTCAGTTCGCAGCCAACACATGGTCTTTGCAATGAAATCCGAAAAATCAGAAGAGAAATTGTTAACTAACAGTTTCCACGAAGACCGCTTGCATCCATGATCTACCATTCCTGGGGGAGACCACAAAACGTACTTGAAAAATGGAGACAGCAATAAAAATACAGCTTTCGAAGTCCTGAAGCAAAACAAAACGTTTTATAAATTCTTAATCGTTATGTCAAAAATAAAACCAAAATGTGTTAACTCACCCGGTTTGAAACATATACTGAATTTGACAATCAATAACAGGCCAATGAACGTTATCTTCTTTTAAAATTAATATAAAAGGATGTTGAGGAGATATTAAACCAAAAGGACAAGGAACAGATTTACGATTTTGCGAATGCAAGCTTAACAAGAGTAAGTCTTTAATTGTCATTATTGTAACATTGATACTTCTGAAAAAAATCGAGGTAATATTGATTATAATAAACATAATTTAGTACAGATAAATATAATTTTCTAGGTAATCGATTATTCTGCAGCGTAAAAATTCTCAACAGAAGAAAGCAACAAAAACTATTACGGAATCAACGATGATTTCGTTTCAAGCTCAAAACCATAAATATTAACCCTAATTGCAAATAGAAACTGAGCTGCGACAAGAATTAGTGAATGGAACCACATAATTATTATACGTCAATATCCTTCACGAAAAAAAGCAGATGAAGTCTCGTAACAAACAATTCTTACTCAGTCGACTGTAACGACGAAATAAACCATGTTATTGCTTCGGTTATTGATAGTTTATTCTGTATCACAAAATTTACAATGACATCACAAGCAAGTTTCGCTACTTGTGAATCTTTATGGCAACAAAATTTTCTGAATGGATGTAGGTGGACATTCTGAAATCATTGATAATGCAGATAATGCTAAAAAAAAACAGATTCATACAACACGAAATTTTGACAGTTTCATTAAAGAATGAGAATATTTAATTTCGAAATGGGACATAATGCACCCTTTACTTAAGAATAATATCTACGTATACTTACAGTTACAACTTTTTTATCCTCTATTTTGCTTTTCAAGGTTTCTAATTCTCGAGTGACCACCTGAAGAATGAATAAAAGATACAGAATTGAATGAAGTAAGCATAAGAATTTTGGAAAATCAATCTTCAACAGTTCAACTTACCACCGTTTGAATTAGACATTTCAAATCGATTTTCTCCATACTTCAATGTATTATAATTATAAAACTAGATCAAATTAAATTACAAGGAAAATTATTGCATTCTCCGGCATCAACAAGTTAAGGTTCGGCTTTCCGGATTATTTTATTGACTATTGAAACTTGAAGCCTCATCAAATTTTATATTTTCAATCCAGTTATACAAATAACAACAACTGATCCAATCACTCGGTCAGCTAAATCAGCTGTTTGTAGTAGGTCTCGACCTTTGACTATATACATACTGGACTGCTAATACTGAGTCATAATCAGGGTTGGCTAAGTAAATAATTATTTTTTATTTACGTGATTATTTACGTGTGAGAATTCATGTAAATACTGTAAATAATGTAAATAATGTAAATAATGTAATAAATGTAAGTAAACAGAAAAAAAGTGAATTTTTTGATAACAATTCATAAATCATTAATTAATGTATACTTTATTTAGAAATAAACGCATCTATTAAATTTTAATAGTCAATATCTCTCGTTAAAATCAAAACCACTGAATTAAATACATACTGGAATGTTCGCTCAGTAAAGATATTTCTAAATCAGCGTTACGGTTGAAATCACAGATCGGTAAGTTGAAGGATTATCATCAGTAATAGCTATTTTTATTACATTGGCAAAGTCCTGACCCACTTATTATATGTTCAGGTGTAATTCTACGTGACTCCATGGTGTTGCTCAGGTTTGTTTCCTCACTGGAAACAAGATTCTGTGTATTATGAATGCTATGAGTCTAGCACCTCAGTTGCCGGAAGATTTATATTATATAATTAAGAAAGCTGTAGCTATTTGTAAACATTTGGAAAGGAACTGGTATGACAATTTATTGTTTTTTACCTTTTCGCATGGTTTAGTTACTAATATATTCTTTTTTTCATTTCCAGCAAAGATAGAGACTCCAAATTCCATTCAATTTTGGTCAAATCAGAATTTACAGACTTGCTCCTTATGATAAACATAAATCTAAAATTGCTCCAAATTAGAAGTATGAGTCAAGTACAGCTTCCGCATTGGTAGCTTAAATACCAATTACTATAATTTTTTGTTTTCACAATATGAACTGTTTTTTTGTATGAGTCTCATGTTTTATTTTAGCTTTAGCTTCTGTTTTATTAAAAAACAAACAATAGTATGATAGATACTTCATTATAAAGAACCTATATTTAAAGATCATTTTGGTTTTTCACTACAATTTGAAAAATTTATCAAGCATGTGTTCGGTAAAATAGAACAGTGGCAAATGGAACAGTGGTCATTGACTTTTTCAGACAACAAGTTAGTATTCCTAACCTTGTATATTGATGTGAGGCGGTGATTCCCAAACATTCATGTCATTCAATGAGTTATATTCATCATTTATTGCATTTACCCATTCTTTCCTAAAAGGATTAGTGTTAATCTCATTAAAGTTTTTTGGCACGCAATCTTCTATGTATGTTTTATTATAATTCACATTAATATTCATTATTATTGGGTTTATGATGCCTAAATCCTGTTCATAATTCGCTGGTTTAATTATTAACTTTCTGTTGGATGTTTCTAGAGATTTTATGTTTTGAGACTCATCTACCCTTACATCACATGCAATATACGATTTTGTTTCAAAAGGGTCTCTAAGGCAATATCCTGTATTCGTGTATCCCATCATTATGCTTTTTTCAGCTCTTGGTGCCAACTTTGGATCAATTTTATTTTTCGATTTTGACTTTGCCTTAGTTGCATTTTGTTTACGTACTTCTAAAGGAATGTGACGATATGTTAGAGAACCAAATACTTTTAAATTTTTTAAGTTAGGTTTTATGCCATAAAATAGTTCATACGGGGTTTTAAAGTCCACGTTTGCTTTTGTCGGTGATCGATTTAGTAAATATGTTGACGTGACAATTGCATATGACCAGTATTTAATGTCTAGGTTGGCATCAATGAGCATAGCTCTTTCTTCTCATAAGTGTCTGGTTCTGCCTTTCAGCTACACCATTCAACTCTGGAGAATAAGGAACTACGTAATCCATTGTTATTCCATTATCCTGACAATAACTTACTATTTTTGCATCTGTATACTCTTTCGCGTTGTCACATCTAATGGTTCCTATAGGGAAATTTAGGAATTTATTTTTCATGGACGCTATTATATTTCTAAATTCCGTTGCCACTTGATTTTTTGATGTTATGGGCATGACAAATGTGTATTTTGAGTAATGATCGATGAAGGTTAGTATGTATTTTTGGTTTGCGATCGATGGTGTAAATGGACCCATGATGTCGGAAGATATTATCTCTAATTTTCTGGAGGGTTTAGTTCTCATACCATTATGCCCTAGTCTCGTATTATTTGCAATGCAACATATTTGGCAGTTTTTGAAATCATCGTCTCTAAAATTCATATTTTCCGGAATTCCAACAGATAGGTTTTTTAGTTTTTGGATATAGCGTGCATTAAGATGACCCAGCCTTCTATGAATAATCATTTTTTTATTTATTATATTATTATTATTTGAAGTATCATTTATACCATCAGTATTATCATTTATATTAGATTTTTCATCATTTGGTATTGTGGGGACATTAGTATATAAGTGGAGAACTCAACACTCCAGCTGATGCTCTCAGTAGGATCGAAGCTATCTTGGCACCGTCTCAATTACCTTACGCTGAAATAGCTAAAGAACAGTTAAGGGATGCAGAATTGCAAGAACTGTTGTCGAACGATGACACAGCTCTCAAATTGAGACAAAGGAAAATCCCTGGTACTAATGTCTTACTAACATGCGACATTAGTACAGGCAAGAATAGGCCATTCTTGCCGACAAAGTATTGCAAATTGGCTTTTAGTAGTGTGCACAATCTATCGCACCCTGGACCAAAATGCACTGCTGGATTAGTATCATCAAGATTTGTTTGGCCTCGAATGAAGTCCGACTGCAACAAATGGGCTCACAGTTGCCTGAATTGCCAAGAGTCCAAAGTAGGAAGACACACTCGGTCGCCTCTCAAATCTTTCAAACAAACGGAGCGGTTCAAAACGATACACATAGACTTGGTGGGTCCATTATCCCCATCCCAAGGACACAGATACCTGTTGACGATGATCGATAGAGCAACTTGATGGCCAGAGGCAGTTCCTCTCCATGAGATGACAGCTCCCACGGTAGCTGCCAGGTTATACGACACCTGGATTGCCCGCTATGGCGCACCTGAAGTCATCATCACGGACCAGGGTCGCCAATTCGAAAGCTCGCTCTTCCAAGAGCTGTCTAAGAAGCTTGGTGCACAACACAATCACAAGGAACAGTTGGAACACGAAACGGAAATTGAGCGGATCGAAAATGAACTGTTAATGGACACGACGTCGGCCGTGGACATCGTGGAAATGATGTCCGTGCCCCTTCCTCCGTTGATCTTGCCCCCAAAATTGCCGGAGAAGACACCGGGAGTGGAGAACCCACCTCCGGAGTCTTTAGCCCTGGCAAAAGTAGAGACGAGACAACAACTCCTGGCGGATGAGGTGCGCATTCCACGCCCTCCCCCCGCCACTAGCCTGACCTACAAGCCATCGGGGAGCTCAAACTCCCCGATGTATCGAAGGCCAAGGCCTATAACACTCGCTGATCCCTGCCTGTCCTACCGTTCCCATCCATATAACTGCCCGGCTCCACAACAACGACCGCCCAGAAGAAGGGGACACAATAGCAGGGACGCCTACCAGGCCCGACTCGACGCCTGGAAACAATCCTACGAGTGTGTTGGGGCCGCAGTGGGCTCAGCCCTCGCAAAGTGGGAACGAGACCAGCGACAGTAGACTCGATAAGTCCCCCCAGGCACGCGACTTATCATTTTCGCGGCGCAAAAACTGGGGGGGAGTAGCTGTGGGGACATTACTCGTATGAGGTTTTAGGGGCTCGCACCCCTCGACGACAGTTGCCGCCCAAAGGCTGGCAATAATCGTCTCTATGACATTAAACCAATTCACACGAATGCGTTTGTATGTTCGTACCTGTACGTACGTACAGGTAAGATACATCGTACGAGTCGAGATCAATTACCTGATAACGATCTCGGTAATGTCACGACTCGGTACCAAACGCACTGCGTCATTTCTTATCATCTTAACGGAGACAAGAAACGACGTAACACATGACATAATTACGTATACATACGTATGCATGTGTGCTTGTGTGCATGTGCCAAATTCGGTATATAAACTCTCAGAACCGGCTCAAAAATCGCCAGTGTTTGCCGAGGATTTGGCTCTCCCATACTTAACCGTATGAAGTGGCAGAACACGCAAATACTGTTGAAGACCTTCTTGTGTGAATATCTCTCACGACAAGGTATTCCACAGGTATATTTTCTTCCTTGACAATATTATTATTTTCACCCCCCTCAAATGGATCTCTTTGTATTTCTTGTGGGTCTTCGTCGTCTTCTCGTATTTCTAATTCAATTGAAAAATCCTCCCATTCATCCTCATTTTCTTGGGTTACAGGACATATTTGTGTGGCGTTATCTGACTCTTTATTGATGTATTCATCATTTTTTTTTTTAATTTGGATATTTTTATTTTGAATATTGTAGTGGATATAAAATATTCCATTTTCTTTTGCGGCTGTTATTAGAGTTTCTCCATTTTCTATAAAATATATATTAGCATAATTTTTTTGCTGATCAATATTTACTGTACCCGTATTCGTTATTTTTATTGCACTAATTATATCTGTATTTAGATCAGGTACGTAATGTACATCATTCAGTTGAATTAATGATTGTACTTTATTGGAATTTTCAATTTTTATTGTCATTTGACCCGTGTGTGTTGCATACAAGAAAGCGTTTTTCCCTGCACATTGTAATTTTACAGGAGTAATAAATTTTTTAATATTTTCAAGTTTGTTTATATCGGCTGTTAAATGCACCTCCGCAGCTCCATCCAAAATTGCTTTATTTTCGAGTTGCGTATAACTTTCATTTATTTCATTATTTTTAATTAATTTATTTAATAACCATTCATTCGAATTATCTAAATGTTTTCTAACCATACATGACATTTTTACCTGCTGTTCGGGACTTTCTTTTTTGTTTTGAACATTATTATTTTGGCCTGTTTTTGGTGGATAATTATTTTGATTTGTATTCGAATTATTATTACTACTATTTTGTTGGGTATTACTATTATTGCCACAATTCTGAGCAATGTGCCCATTTTGACCACATTTATAACATTTGGGGTTACTATTGTTGTAATTTCTATTATTACCCCTATAATTATTTCCACGGTAATTTCCATTATTTCTATAATTATTGCCCCTATAGTTTCCATTTGCATTACTATTTGAATTATTACCATTACCATTATTATGATTCGATTCATTTCCATTTGCATTACTATTAGTATTTTGATTTCGATTGTTGCCTCTGTAGTTATTAAAATTATTTCCTCTGTAATTGTTCCTTCCACGATAATTATTATTACGACCTCTATAGTTATTATTATTATTGCCATTTCCATTATTACGATAATTATTAGAGTTATTATTATGATTATTATTATTTTGTTTCTTTAATGTCTGATCCCTGAATTTTTGATCAGCATCTTCTCTTAGAATTCGTTTAAAATTGTCGATATTTTTTTCATTAGGGGGCATATTTTCAAACTGCATTTTTGCTAATGCTTGTTCGTAACATAGTGCAAGTTGTAAATTCTCTAATTCTTCCTCTTCTTTCACTTCTTTTCCACTATCTCTTACGTCCGTAACAAGCTCGTCCCATTTTTTTAGGAATCCCCTCATGTTTCCACCAGGTTGAAATCTAAATTCCATCCATTTAGATTTAGCCATGTTTGCTGTAACTGATGTTTTCGTGCCGTATATATTGTCTAATTTTTTTAACATCATTATGGCCTTGTTACAATCTCTTATTTGTTTTGTAATATCATTCGAAACTCTTTCTAAGACGAATGCTTTGGCATTGTCTTGCATTTTACAATAATTTATCATTTCTTTATTGGGCCTAAAATTCAAATCATCAATATGGGATACGTAAGATTCTAAAAATTCATGTTCTCCGAAAATATCATAATAACCAGCACCTCTAATTGCCAAAATAATCATACGTCTCCAGTCTAAATAATATTTTCCATTAAACACTTTTCCCAATGGAGCTTGAATCGGTTTAATTTCATTAACACTCGACATACTTTCTTCAATTTTTTTATATCCTAATAGGCTATCTTCAATATTCGTGATGGGTATAAATTTTTTGCTTTCTTCCTTTTCTATGTCGATCTTTTTTATTATATGATATTTTTCAGATTCAATATTTTTATTTTCTGGCACTTTTTCTTTTTTATCCAGTTTTTTAAATTCTTTTAAATTTTATTTTATTATTATTTCAAAAATCTATTTATGAATTTCTTTTCTGATTCTAACGAACTATATATTCTATTGGAAAAGTAATTTGGTGTTGAATCAGTTATTTTAATATATTTAAATGTACTAATTTCTTCTATTCTGCCTGAGATGTCGATTGTAAATGACTCTAGTACTATTTCACCCGTAAAATACGTATAATAAGGAAGATTATATTTCTCTATTTTCAAATCTACAACTTTTTCCCCTTCAAACTTTTTCAACAATTCTTGCAATTCCTCTTTCTCAATACTGTATTCACCTATTTTCCTTTCTAATACGTTTACTAAATTTAACATATATTATTAAATGGGGAAGAAAAAAACAAATTTATATCTCTACCTCAAATTTTCAATTCAAAAAATACGTAAAAAATAATTTAACTACATCTATATTACCTTACAATATTTAATTTTTTCTCGTCGATCCGTTGTTGTGTGAACTTGTATTTGCTTTATCCCAATGTCACCGTTGTTGTCTTCGCTGAATTTTGTAGAAGGTTGGCCCAAAAATTTGTGGTCTTCTTAGTTGAGATCTATGGAAGATTTCTTGAAGACGGGAGCAGAAGATTTCCTCAGGTGGTTCTTTGTATCGTTGGCGGTCCTTTCTGGATTGTAGTTCGTTGACTTCCAGGGTCGGCCGTTATTGGATCAGGAACTGATTTTTGGTTACGTTTTTATTTTTTTTGACTTCGAAAAAAAATATAATATAAAAAAAATTCGAGTTTTAATATTCTCCATTTAAACGTATTTTTAGTGTATTTTCACTTCAAAAAATATAACTTTCAACACAACAATGAATCAATTTCAAAAAAAATCAGTCTGCTATTTTCATACTTTAATATTATTCTTCTCTTACAGTTCAACCGAAGCGATAGCTACCATGATGTGAGGCGGTGATGGCGAGGAACAAAAAAGAGTAAGAGAGAAGTATTCACGATAGAATTTATTAGCAGACTAAATTTACATTTGGAAATAAAATATGAATAAGTACGCAATGGCGAAGCAACAGCGATAGCGGATCAAGAATGGTAGGGGAAGCACTTTGTGTACGTGTGACATATATATATGAAATGACGTGATGATGATGATGATGAATGAGATGAGGTGGGATTTCGTATCAACATATATTTCAGAAAATTTAGCTGGTTGAGTTGGACTGAGTTTTTCATGTCTGTGGAGATATTACCGTGAATCTTGCTAATACCTTTTACTTTTTTCATTTGATCTGGGCTAGGTACCCAACAGCCTTCAGTTTAGATCAGTTTGATTTTCAAAACTTTGAATACAGAATCGAAGTCATTCAACCACAGAACTTATGCAGCTCCATAAGCTGTGCTGGTTTTCCTGCCTGGAGTAGATTTTATTGAGGTGAGGTCTGATCACTTTACACAGAAAAGATAAGCACCGACTTCCATCTTGGAAAATGTTTATTAACGACGTTAGTACGACGACTGACGAACAGAGAACATTCTCCGTCGAGCAGTGGCAGAAAGAATATTATGTTGGCAATCAGTGTCGCCACATGCAAAACAAATAAGTGTAATAGTATGTTACATACAGTGTTAGTCAATGTGATATTATGTGTTCGTGAGGTAGTGAGGGAATCGTATCACAACACCTCCCGGCGATTCAAAATGGATGAACGAACATATAAGTAAAAAATGTGTCACACATTGTATGTATTTAAAAAACATATAAAAAATAAAAATAAGCAATAGCAGTCGAAATTGTTACATATAAATGTCATATAAAAATTGCTATATATATAAAAATGGTAAAAAAATATTAGGTATGTTGTTGACTAGTATTATGATGTACAATTAAAATGTGTGAGGATTTATATATCAAATGTTTTATCTTAAATATATCGTGTAATTATTAACATGAGGTATACATTTAACCTTCTGTTATAGTGTCACGTCTTATAAGTATTGTGTGATTTTAATTTAAAAATATATATATATAAAGAAAATGGCAGGTCAGAGAGATCAATATCTCCTCATCGTCAGCTGTAGAGAGATAATATCATTATATATATGTCCCTATAATTAAATGTGTGGGGTTTTTGTATAAATATGCTATTGTGGGAATCAATTGTATATATTGGGGAATGCTGATACCAATAAGAGAGGCAGAGCAGCAACGGGGAACCTATTGAATATTGTGATGTGAAGTGTGAAACAACATATGGACCGCTTGGTTTACGATAGGTGCTAAAAGACCGACACCCATCCGCAGTCCAAAACCAAATATCAAAACATTTTAAGGGTTATGTCAATTAAGACTATTGGCTGAAAAGTTGACTTGTTCGGAGGATTCTCATAACAATACTTTGGAAGGTTCTCCGATCAAGTGCCTTAGTAAGTATATCAGCAACTTGATCAGGTGACCTAATATCATTAAAACTTATAAGTTTCTTTTGGAAAGCTTCCAATACTGCGTAACATTTGATCGCTAGAGACCTGGAGCGTTTCTGGCCTCATCCAGATGCAATACGGGACGCAGATATATTGTCCTCGTACACTTGCACTGGGTCGGTTACAGAGAAAACACTCTCAGTAAGTCTCCAGATCACGTATATATCGTCTAGTGCATCATTCAATGCAATTAGTTTGGCTGCAGTTGACGAGGTTGCAACCGAGTTTTGCCGGTGAACGGCCCAATTTAACAAGTCTCCGTTAACGAATATCATGTAGCCAGTTGTGGAGAACCCTTTCTCCAAGTTATTTATATCTATGGGTGAATCGTCTACGTCGGGTGCATACGACGCATCGACAAAAGCTTTAATTTGTGTTTGGTCAGAGTGGAAGACCAGAGAGAAGTCCCTTGTGGTTTTAAGGTATCTAATAATATGGCGAACATAATTTTTGACTTCACTATTGGAGGATGCCAGAAAATGTGACAAATAATTGACGGCAAAGGCAATATCCGGGCGGGTCAGTCTTGCCACATATAGCAAATTCCCAATCATAGCCCTATATTCGGTATCATCCAATCCATTTTTTGGCTTATTTATTTTTAGTCCCATCTCCATGGGTGTGGAAGATGGATTACATTCCGTCATTCCAAATTTCCGGAGAATCTTATCAATATATCTATTTTGTGTTAATATAATTTGTTTCCTACAGATATCCCGACTTATTTCGATTCCCACAAAGAAAGTTGGATTATATTCTATTTTTAAACTGAAATTTTTATTGAAAATATTTATCAAGTCTTGTGTCCACTCGTCGTGGTTACTAGCCAACAACATGTCATCCACATAGACTATTAAGAGTGCCATTGCACCACTATTATCTTGTTTTATATACAAACATCTATCTATTTTTGATTGTATGAATCCAACTTGAATTATTGTTGAATTCAACAAGTCCTACCAACTCTTGGAAGACGTTTTCAGTCCATATATTGACTTTATTAATCTTAGGCAATTGTTTTTGCCTAGTTGGCATCCTTTAGGGTTTGATATAAATATAGGGTATTTTATTTGTGAATTGAGGAAAGCTGTTTTTATATCAAATTGTGTTATATTTAGGTTATATTTGTTTGTGATAGATAATATTCATCTTATCAGCCAATATTGGATTACCGGGGCATATGTTTCAGTTAGAGAATAGTGAGTAAGATCTTTAAAACCCCTTGCAACCAACCTGGCCTTCGGTATGTGAACGCCTTGGTTGTCGGGTTTTGTGGTGAAACACCACTTTGTATCCACTAACCTCACATTTATCTCCCTTGGAACAACTTCCCACACGCCCATATCAGATAATGACTTCAGCTCGTCAGTAATGGCTTGTTGCCATTCTTCCTTAAAAGGGTTGTTTTCAACATCCTCCCATTTTTGAGGGATGTGGTCCTCAATGTAATTTTTGTATCTTGATTTAAATAAATTTAAGATTACAGGGGTTTCTATTATGTTATTATTATCCTGTATTTTTTCATTATTATTATTTTTATTGTCTATTTGTTTTATATTCCTCGTTTCATCAAATCTTACGTCACATGTAACGTGTGATTTGTCTATTAATGGGTCCCTTATACAGTACCCACTGTTGGTATACCTTACAAAAATTCCTTTATCGGACCTTTGGGTTAATTTCGGGTGTTCACTATTTGCTTTTTTCCTTTTATTTTTTGTGGTCTGTTGCTGACGTACCTCTATGGGAATATGCCTGTGAGCAAGAGACCCAAAAACTCTCATGTTAGATAAGTCCGGCTTTATGCCGTAAAACATTTCAAAAGGGATCTTATGATCTTTATTGGCCCTAGTTGGGCTTCTGTTTATAACATAAACAGCCCTCAGAACAGCCAACGACCAGAAACTGAAATCCAGATCGGAGTCAAACAACATGGCCCTTGTCCTCGCCATGATCGTTTGATTCTTCCTTTCGGCCATCGCATTCAACTCTGGTGATTACGGAACGACAGGCTCAAGGTTCACGCCGTTGTAATCACAAAATGTCTTCATGTTCGAGTCAAGATACTCTCTAGTATTATCACATCTTAAAGTAGCTATTGGGTGATCCGGGAATTTCGATTTTAATTTCATGTATAATTTCTTAAACTCCTCGAAAACCATTGATTTTTTCTCAATAGTGGAGATAAAAGTATATTTTGTGGCATGATCCACAAATATCAAAATGTACTTTTCACCATATATTCCTAGTGAGAAGGGGCCCATTGTATCTGATGAAACAAGTTCTAGTTTTTGTTCCAGTCTAGTGCGAGTTCCACTGTGTCCCAATCTCCTAGAGTTCGCTTTCACACATATCTCACACAGACTGAATTCGTCATCACAAAATGTAATTCCATTCGGAATACCTCTTGAAACCTTTGTCAAGAATTTTACATTTTTTCCTGATAAGTGTCCCAATCTCCTATGCCATATCATATTTTTATCTATTTTTAATTTTTCTATATTCTCGTTAATTTTTTGATCATCGTTTATTATATCATTATTATTATTATTTGTTATATTATTATTATTTGTACCTACATCCTCATTCATTTCACTACTACCTTCATTCATTTCATTATTTTGTGTGTTATTACTATCATACTCATCGTTAGAGTTTATTATATCATTATTATTTACATTATTATTATTTGTGTTTTCTTGTGTATTATTAATGATATTCTCTACATTTTCTTCATTTTCCTCCTGACTTTCCTCAATAATTTCTTCTTCTACTTCGTATTCCATCCATTCATCCTGGAAATTTATATTGGGCATACATGCCAATTTATTCGATTCATTATTATAGGGACATATTTTATTTAAATTATCTTCATTTTCTATAATATTGACCGTGGATTCCAGTACAATTTCGTACTTCACCATGTATACCCCCTTATTTTCGGGGCCAAAAAAATTACCTCGTCCATTCCCCGGACGTATATGTGCTCCGCAGAGAAATTCTGATCTATGCCCAACGCCCTATTTTCTGTTATCTCAATCCCTGACATAAGGTCTACGTTCAGGGATGGTACGTAATGTACATTCTTTAATCTTATAACTGTTTGATTCCTCTCTGAATTTTCCACCCTGATAAACATAGTTCCTATGTGTGTGGCAATTAGTAATGTATCTTGGATGGCACATTCTAACTCAATAGGCTTTTCCAGCATTATGGGGTTAGAAAATTTTGACAAATTGGATATAACGTGGGCAACTGCACCACCATCTAACATTATTCTCTTAGTAAGAGGGACACAATCTGGATCTGATTCATGCTTCGTGTCTCTAGGTGTTATTAAATTTATTAATTTATTATTATTTGTGTTTTTGTTTGGCTCATGGCACTTGTACCTTATCATCATTGACCACTGAACATCATTTTCTTTTTTATTTTTATTATTATTATTTTGATTATTTCGTCCGTATCTCGTATTTTGTGCAGGACCATCTAATTTATCTTGGGGTTTTGCACACTCTTTATTTGACGGACATACTTTAGCTATGTGCCCTTTTCCATGGCACTTAAAACATACTAAACTATTCAAATTTGGCAAATTATTTTGATTTTGGTTATTATTATATTTTCTATTTTCGTAATTATTATTATTATTTTGAGGCATTTCTGACTTTTGATTATTATTATATGTCATTTTCCCCTGATCTACATTTTGATTATAATTTTGATTTCTATTTGTGTTATTATATCTATTATAATTTCCTCCATATTGGAATCTCTGATTTTTATTATTATGATTGAAACTACGAAATTTATTATTATAGTGTCTTGACTTCTTCTCGTCATATAACCTATCTGATCTTTCGATCAACAAGGCATGTAGTGTTTCAATTGTTTTTTGATCCTGGCTTAAGGTATTGAACTCCAGCCTTGTCATGTCATAGTCCATGTTCAGTGATATTAGGAGTTGTTCTATCTCCTCCTGTTTGTCTAAATTTTTACCGCAGTCCCTTATTTTTTGGGCTGATCTAGAGAACACGTCTAAGTAGCTTCTCATATTACCATCACTATTAAATTTCAATCTCTGAAAGGCCTGCTTCGCGTTAATATATGTAACCTGCGTGCAGCTTTTGTACCTTTCATCTAAGACTTTTAAAATTTGGTTTATTGTTTTTAAATCTTTTACCCTTTCAATTAATTCGTTGTTTAATCCCTGATAGATTAAAGCCTTTCCTTTTTCTTGATTGTGGAAATATGCCATCCTGTTAACTGAACTAGCACTGCCAGATTCAGGGTTTAAAAAACTGTTTAATTCCAGTCCCAAAAATAGCACTTCGGTCTCAACATCATGCATTATCGGGTACAATCCCCCTGCATAGAGTGTTGAGACCATCGTGGTCCTCCAGGCATCATAATTTTTCTCATCGAATACCTTTTTTGTGTCAAATTGTGACATTTTATTATTAAATTTTGGGTGCTCGGGAGTTTAGATCCTACCTCAGAAACACAAGAACTTAATTCTAGGGGGTAACACGGTCTCAACTGCACGATAATGCACAACACGGTCTTAGCTGCTCGATCAGGAATGCAAGTTAAATATATTATATTATGATATTCAATAATTAGTCAATATTCTAAATTAAATCTTACGAAATATACATTGCCGACGATGAGATGATCTCTCCGCCGTTGTTTCTACTTCTTGAGTGATCGAATTACTGTGTTTTTATCGTCAAAAATGTTCGAAATTAAATTAATCAAAGTCTCAAGTCTTGTTTCAGAATACCAATGATTCTATTAAACACGTTAAAATTCGAATTAATACACAGTGCGAAAATTATTTAACAAGTATGAAAAAGATTACTGCTGAAAAGAAAATAATTTATCAGTCTTCATCAATTGAATCGATCTTTTATTGTATGTGAACAGGAAAAAATCTGTCATTAATGTCAATGTTCAAAATGTAGGTTTTCTATTGTTGGACTCGATGAATCTCATCCAACAAAGATTTCCTTTTTCTGCAATTCTCAACCAACAAGATAAAGTTTGAAGGCTATTGATATCACCTTTCAAGTTTCAACTTTACTTGGGATTTGGTTGAGAATTTACCTGAAATATATTGAAATCTACCTATATTTTACTGAAATTTTGATTTTTTCTAGTTAATTTTGGGCAAAATCACACAAATTATTTATTAATTAACTTAAACTTTTTACTTATCTTTAATTTTTTTTGGTTCTGTTTTTGTATTTTTTCGATGTTTTTCTTCTGCTACCTTGCCCAATTGACACCAAACTCCGACGCTTTTTCCTCTGCAACTTCTAAATTTTCAATCTTCTTCCACTGTTTCACTCCCTGGAACACAGCATAAACAATTGCCAACCATTTTTGATGGTGTGCACTGGTCTACCAAACCATAAAATCCTCTCTTATCTGATTTGTTTTCTCCAGACTTTCGACTTTGACGTTTTCACAGGCGCCCAAGAATTTACTGTTGTTTTCATTAAATTTCACTTTTATTTTATTGATTTACTTGAATTAAAACTTTTAACTTTTTCAGGATAGTTACTTTAATCACTGAATTGAACTTTTCTTTCACAAATTTTAACTTTTCTACCACTTTGCATGGAGGTATCACTCGGCACTAAGCCTTTCACTTTGCGTGAAACACGAACTTTCAAATTTTAATAAATTACACGATTATCACATATCACATTTTAATTACCGCACTTATTTCTCTGATCCGCAGCTCTGCTAACATATTGAGGTGAGGTCTGATCACTTTGCACAGAAAAGATAAGCACGGACTTCCATCTTGGAAAATGTTTATTAACGACGTTAGTACAACAACTGACGAACAGAGAACATTCTCCGTCGAGCAGTGGGGGAAAAAATATTATGTTGGCGATCAGTGTCGCCACATGCAAAACGAATAAGTGTAATAGTATGTTACATACAGTGTTAGTCAATGTGGTATTATGTGTTCGTGAGGTAGTGAGGGAATCGTATCCCAACAGATTTTGGTCTACTCTGATTACCCTCCATTTTAATTTAATTTGCAATGTAAATTTCAACTGTGAACAAGATTGAGTCAAGACACAATAGTACTTGAAAAGCCAAACATTCATTATCATAAATCACTCACCTTACTTTTTTTAAATTTCTTTCCACATCAATTCAATTTTCTATCATTTTTTACCTTTATTTACATTTTTTTACATTATTTACATTATTTACATTATTTACATTATTTACATTACTTACATTAATTACTGTAGAGAATTAATTTGGCGTAAATTTTCCAACCCTGGTCATAATATATATGATGAAGACGACATTAATAGTGTTTTTGGTGTCGAACCTATGGATACAGCTGCCACAGTCGACGCCATGTATTTTGCCTTCTAAAAATCTGATTAGAGAAAAAAATCACTACATGCCTTTGTTTGTAAACACTGACGTACAAATTACCCTACTCCGGAGAATTTGATTATTCTGATTGGTCAATGTCAATTGATGTGAGGTAATTTGTACGCTGAGGTACAAGTGTTCCATGTAAATGTTAACGACAGTCGATCCTTTGTAAAACAGCGCATGTCGCCTCCATCATATATTATATAATTATATCCTCAAAGCATGATCGTGATAAAAATGATTAAAAAATGATATTCAACGTGTGAACGAACGTGTGTCATGCAACTTGATGTAATATATTTTAATTTTACGAGCAGTTAACATTGTACAGCAACTGCAGTTTCGTAATGTTATGTTCCCGATTGTCAATTCTATGAATTATTTTTAATTTATATCCGATTGTAATTTCACATAACATTTTACAATGCCTCTGAAAGTGAAAAGACATAAGAAAAACCGAACAATAAGACCGAAGAATGGGAAACGATTACGCCGAAAACTCACCAAAGTGCCGACCATGAAATCGTACGTATTTGACTTTATTCCTATTCACATAATGCAAATGCATTCATTGAAAAACATCAAACAGGATGTTTCTTCTGCCTTAGTGCCTCTCAGAATGACTGAATCAGACCTGTTTCATGGTTTTTGAATTTTTGATCGACATTTTCGCGCACATGTTACCAAATCAGGTAGACCATGATTATAATTATTTCGGGGTAATAATGAATTTCCTCCATCAAAGAAAATATAATGTATTTCATCCAGCTAAATTCGATTTTATCAGAAAATACAGTAATTGTTGAGATAACGCTATGAAATGGAGAAAGATGCTCAGTTGTAACAAAGTAAGATCGTTTGTCGAACTTGATGAAAATTCTTAAGATTGAGGAATAATACAAAAATGGATGATGATTGTAAGATTTGAACTTTTATTTATTTTCTTTTTTAGGCAGAAGAAAGGGTACTGGCATCAAAAATTCCACTTTGGATTTACCTCGTAGTTTCAAATCAAAAATTTATAAAATTAAGTCACAAATTTATTAAAAAAAAAATATATATATATAATTTCATAATATGATAGATGTACTTTTCCGTTTGAAACATGGTTTAAATTGAACAGCTAGGAATTCAGTACTATGAGTTGTTTTGATTCTATTTTCTAGAAATTATTCGAAAAATTTTAACTGTTTATGATTATTTTACTTGCATTTTTTGTTGCAGAAAAATGTTGGAGCAAATGTGGAATGATCGAAAATCGGTTAAAACGAATCTGAGCAATATGGGACTCGCTTTTGATCCTAATGTAGCTATTCGAGGGCGACTAAGAACAAATGAATCAAGCAGCGTAAGTAACAATCAGGTCTTTAGTTTGAATTTTATTTTTATTGCTTAATGTGAACTGAACTGAACGTATCATTTCAGACGTCAAAAGAACCTAAAACTTCGGTTGCGAAACTATTAGAAACACAAGCTAAAGCACCGCGAGCTAAAGATTTCAAATTTCCCAACTCTTTAGCTTTATATTTCACGTATCTTCTCAAAAAATACGGCAGTGATTACAAAGTAAGTTAATACAATTTTCTTTTTTCCATTTTTTTCTTTCTTTTTTTTTTCCTTATACTGTATAATACTCATCTGGAATACGGGAGAAGATGGACTACTTTATTTTTCTTATGGTAAAAACCTCATAATATCGATTTCAGGAGGGAAAAAATTGGTTTCAGGCCCTTTTTCATCCCTTGCTCATGTTGGGAACTATTATTTATCCAGTAGTTGGTTTAACACTTCCACGCCCATACGCCCGTATTTAAAATCCGAGCTTTTAAGGAGTTCTTAAATAAAAATCTAGACTCTTGCTGTATTAGTTGACTTCGCTTAAAACCTCGGAATCAAAGAAAGATATAATTAATTTTCGAAAAGTGTCATCTGAAGTTTATTTGTTAATGTGTAAACATCTTAGATCGTAGTGCTTGGTCTATTGTTGGGACTAAACGAGAATTATGATGGTCATTCGCGTAACTATAACTCTTAGAATTGCAACTCGTTTTGTGTGTTTACTTGATGTGTAGGTGTGTGGTTTTATGTGTGCGCAACGCATTGCGCACGCACACAACCACCCTATTATTACGTTAACTCATCGATCCTTCATGAGTATAGTCCATATAGCCCCAGCAAACTCGCGCCTTTTTCTTAGTATGGTGACCCCACGCTCATTATTTCAAATAAAGAAAACCTGTAATGGCAGTTGATAATCTTTTTCGTCTCTTCGCGCTAATGGTTCCTTTAATGCTGCAAAATAATCATCGCTGAAACGTATCCTAAATTTATCTTATTTCTTTTTTTTTCAGGCGATGGCTAGAGATTCGAAAAACGTATACCAGGAAACTTGGAAACAAATTCGTCGTAGAATTTTTCAATTTAAAAAGTTGGAACAATATCAAAAGTTTATGGGTGTTAATAATAAATAATTTTTATTAATTTTTTGTGTGTTCTTTCAATTACGATGTCGACTTGAAACTGGTTAAAAACTTTTTGACGCCTTTGAAATCGTAATTACCCTCCTTTAAAAAAAAAAAAAAAAATAAGGTGGTTACAATTATGAATTCTACTATCTTGAATTGGTAAAAAAACAGAAATTTAAAATCACAGTAACGAAGCTATATACGGAACATTCAACGAGAACGTGTATTTATTTCCGATCGAAACTATGGTTTTGAATTTAGAGGTGAAACACGAAATAGTCGACTTAACAGCGAAACGCTTATTTTAAATCTAATTTTATACATTCACTGAGTTACTGAGTTTTAGCGGTACAAATAATTCTGGTATCTCCTTTAGCAATTCACAAAAATTATTTTAAAAATTCTCAAAAACAGTCAACTTGCACGAAACGGCTGCAGACTTGCAGAGAAATTAATCCAAAATATTCATATAGTTTTTCAAAAATTAAAACAATTGAAAAATCTTACAAGATTTCCAAAAGACGAAAAATATATTAAAATTCCTACTATAAACGGATATTCTGTTGCGTTTCAGTAAACGATATTCGATTCACAGACCTCAAATGCTTCGAAGTGTGTAACCTACTTAATTATGTGGCTGACAACAACTGTAACAGAGGTTTGCAACATACGTGCAGATCAATGCGACTGATAAATAAGATTGAACATAGCAAATTTCGGAAATTATATTCTTTAATAGGATGACTTCATCTGTTGGCCGCTTCACAAATCAACTTTCCTTCCTTTCGAGGCTGTATTCCTTCAAGGTCATCACTCAACACAATTTGTGAACTTTTGCTATCGATAGTATATCTATTTTCCAGCGTTATATGGCACAGGTACAGAAAATCGGACTGTTTAATGAATCAAAACTTAAAAGTGTATTCAATAAACCAAAATAAGTGCCTCACTACAATGTTTCAGGGCTGGATCGGGAGTGCTACTTCACTCCCACGCGATTATGCGTCAAGTTGAAGTTAGCTTAAAGAACGTACGTGACTTACCCCCTGGTCCAGAACTTAAACATATTAGTGCAGCGTCCATATCAGTAATCTCCTAACCAGAGGCAGAATAGCTGCGTTGCTAGAGCCCAATAAATAAATTTAATAAAACTTCCTATTCACATTTCAATACGAAAAATGGATTCTTAAAATTGCTCTTATGGTATTAAACCCTTTCATCGTTGAATTCTGTAATTATCGACAAAAAGAAAATTCCAGTGAGAAAGTACGAAGCAAAACATCTCTACCGCGCATCAACCGCGGTAAGTGCGTATTTTCCAAAAGTGTGAACTTTTGTAATGGCTGTCATTCATAAACCAGTCGACTGATTTTGCTTAATTCAATACCAAACCAGTCCTTAAAAGTCTTTTAACTACCATAAAAATTTCATCCGAAAATCTTTTAATTTACGTATTATCGGTATAACAAAATTGTGGATTTTTAAAACTTTAAGAACCCCTCCCTCCGAAACTAGCCAGTAAATTTCAAATATTTTAACCCAAGTATGTAGCCCATAAAAGCCTCGTTCCAAGTTTCATTGTCATAGGTCAAAAAGTTATCCATTATCCCTGTACTTCCATTGCTGATGATTAAGACAATGAATTATCAGAAGTAAGCTCAGTTGCTACCCATCCTGAAACTGATGCCTGACCGAACCAGAAAAAAATATTTTGAAACCTGCCTTAGACCAGGCCAAAATCAATTTGGAAACACTACCTTTGTTTTATTTGAAAAATGGGTCGAATAAAATTGTAGGTTTCTTTTGAAACTGAAATTTGTGAATTATTAGTTCCAAAACGTTTACCATTTCAGGCTGGTAGTGCCATACCATAACCCCACTCCAAACCAACCACTGACATACGGACAGTCCCATGAAAATGTTAGGCAAATTATAGCTTATTATATACTTGTGGGGACTCTCCCGTATGAGGTATAGGGGCTTGGACCCCTCGACAACAGTTGCCGCCCCAAAGGGCAGGCAAATAATCGTCCTTGTGACGTTAAACACAAAATACATTCGATCGTAATTACCTGCACATACTTGCAGGTAATGTACGAGTACTGAATCATGACACAATAAGATGATGTCACGATTCATACACGAACCAGCCAACCATCTCTTATCTCAATAGGGGATGATTTGACCTGGCCATTCTCACCAACGTACGTATTATCTTACGTACGTGTGTTTGTGTGCGTGTAAATAAGCCGTATATAAACCACCCGAACCGGCTCTAAAATCGCCAGTGTTTAGTCTGGTTCTGGCTTACCCGTACTTATGTACGAAGTGGCTGAATACGCTTAAATTCTGTAGAATTTCCTTCTGGTGAGAATATCTCTCACGACAAGGTATTCCACAATACTTAAAAAAGCAAAATTATGCACTTGACAAAACTTAGAAAAAATTGAAAATAAAAGCATTGTAGTTCTAATTAATGGGCTATAGTATTGAAAAGTTGTGTCAAAATAGATACACAGAAAAACAAATTTAGAGGAGAAAGGAACCCAGACGCCTCTGTTGTCACCCTGAAAAATATAGGCTGGCAGAACACTGAGTGGACCTTACAGTGTTGATGTTTTCGTTGATAATTGAGACTTTGAGTCCTGACCAGCTGGTACATAATCTTACCCTCCTTTTTCTCTCAGTGAGGGAAGAAATCAGTTTTTCTTTTCTTAAACGAGGAGCTCTAAAAAGTCAAAATAGATACCTTCTCGGCAGTTAAACAAGACCACCACTTAACAAACGACATAAACAATTTATAAATAATACAGAGTTTATTAAAAATAGATTTGAAATATTTTTCTTTTTTTTTTTCTATGTAAAGAGGTTTAAAAAACATACCTACTAGAATACTCGATTAACAAGGTTAAAAAATTGAACGTAGGTATAATTTTTCAATTCAAAAAATTGAAATGATACCAGAAATTCATAAGCCGTAGTAATGAGAAATTTCAATTAATTCATTACCTATGTATATTTTACTTACAGATTCGACTCGAAACTCTTTCGGTTCAAAGAAAACATTTTAACAACTGGTCTTACATCTTAAAATGAAAATTTAGAGCTTATTACGTCACTAAATGTTATCCTAATAAATTACAATACAAAACATAAATCATCAAGCCATTTGTCACACATATCCTGATATGGGAAAGAGAAAAAGGAAAATAAAATTTATGCACGAATACTCAATTTACACCAACTACAAAATTAAACAAGCAATTAAAACTTTAAAAGAAAGGTAAGTGGAAAAAAAAAAGAAGATATAAAATACGATTCAATTTATAGAATTTAACGATGTCAAAAGAGAATATAATACATGAGGACTACATGGAATACTGCTCAAGCTAAGCCAAATCATGACGAAGCAACTACAGGTGGCTGCTGTTGTGATTGTTGCTGTTGAGGTTGCTGTTGTTGAGGCGATTGCTGTGACTGAGTAGGTTGTTGCTGTTGTTGTGGTTGCTGTTGTTGTGGTTGCTGTTGTGGTTGCTGCTGCTGCGGTTGTTGTTGTTGTTGTTGCTGTTGCTGTTGCTCACTGGCCAAACGTTGTTGCGCTTGTTGTCGAGCCCTAAATTCGGCCGCTTTCAACTGCTCCAAATGGAATTGCTGCCTTTCGGTGATCAATTGCTGTCTTTGGTACTCCAAGCCTTCACGTTCTTTTTCCATTGTCGTTTCCAGTTCTTCGAAATGACGCAATTTGATCTCCAATTTCTTCATCTGTGTCTCAACCAACAAGGCAACCAAAGATTTAATTTTACGTTCTTCGACGGCGGCTAAATGTTTGGCTTTAACAGCAGCCGCCGCGAGTGCAGCAGCTGCAGCTGACTGGAGCTGTGCATCTTTAATTAGTTTCGAGCGCTCAGGTTCCTCTTTAGTAGTGCCCTCAGCAGCAGGAGTCTCCGTCGTTCCTTCAGCCGAAGGTTCTTTCTTAGGTGTTTCAGTCGGTGTTTCTTCGGTCGCTGACACAGGCTTTTCGGCAGATTCATCTTTTTTCGCCTCAGTGGTGACACTTTCTGCAGGTGGTTTCTCACCTTCAGCAGGTGTTGCACTTTCTTTCACTGGTGCTTCTTCGGCGTTACTTTCTTTCTTACATTTTTCAGAATCTTCTTCTTTCTCAGTGCCAGCGATCCCACTCTGAAATGTACCAACAGACTGATTAGTTGTAGATATGAGCATAGGACAAAGTGTTTGAAGCAAAAAATATCTTCTATTCTGCAAATTTTTGTTCATGAAAAATGGATCCTAGTCACTATTTATGCGTAATTTACAAGAAAAATGTGAAATTAATGAAGCAACGTCTTCAAAAACTAAATTATTAATGAATTTCGAACATTGAGAAAATTATTTCCTCTGTCATAAATACATTTAATTTATTGTGAAATTTTACTTAATACAAAAAAAGAGAATTCGTAAACTTGAATAATCTTTTTGAGAATACGTAGGAAATTTGTAATATAGGAGAGACGTTTTCATTTAAAGTCCATAATCAATTTACTCGATTACCCTACATACAGGCTAACGCATATACAAAATATAAAGAAATTCACCTGTAGCAGGCCAGCGTTTGGATCAAATTTACCATCCACCATAGAAGCTTCAACATTTTTGATATGCGAATCCATCAATGATGCTGGAACTTCATCCTACAATGAGTATAAACAAGAATTACAAAACCAGCAGATAACACGAAAGCTGAACAATTTCAACCAGATAACACTTACTTTTATTTCAGCAAAAGCTTCCATGGCGGCTTTTGCGGCAGTCGACGCTATTCTTGGATCAACAACAGATGCTAAGAATGCGACGGTCGACATAATCGGGTTACCGGCTTTACTGAATGGAATTGGCTGATAAGCTAGTGGACCCAAAGCACCACCTAAACACATTCAAGAAACACGTATAAACCAGAAAAAGTAATATTAACATTCCCAAACTCAACAAGGATTTTTCCAAGCAAAAAGTCTGTTGGGCCGGTAAGGAGCAGATCTGAGCGTCTTAATCTTTTTAAGTAAGGGAAAATATGAAAATATTGACCACCTTAATTGAAGATCAACAGGAAGTGAACTTAAATTTCAAACCAACGTAACCTTTCAACATTTTCCTAAAAGCACCTAAAATTTCTGTTCAATGAAAATGATTCGTTCTATATTCACAAAATACAATTGAAAAATGGTGATGGAGAAGTATAGAAAAAGAAACACGAAAATGTAAAACTAAATTTTCCCCAAATAGTTTTCGAATTCATGGTACTCCAAATGATTAACTGTAACAGCTCAAATATTTTCGAATAAAAAACAATTAGAAGAAAAAAACGATGACGCATACATAAATATAGCTTTTAAAGACTAACCCGATCAAATTAACCTTTTCACCAGAGAAAAGCCGTAACTATTAAAATGAAAAGACAAAATACCCGAATCAAAATCTTCAAGGTAAGGATCTTCGATGGGTAACCGAAGGAAGTGTAGAATGCATTCATCTTGAGTACGAGTACCAACGTGTTCACAAACTTTGTTCCAGTCATCTTTGTACAGCTCTAAAGCTTCCAGCAGAAGTAGAGTTTCCTGTTCGGTCCAATCTCGGGTCAATCCGGCGGCTGCTTTATTTTTCAGAAGGCCAGCTCTTTTACCGTACCTGCATCAGAAGGACGCGCAAACAGATTAAGTTTCGCATAATTTATCGTTTCTGATGTAATTTAATTTTTCATATCGAACTCACTGATCGAGTCTTAAACCAAAGTTGGTAGACGTGTCGATGGGTTCCAGTTTCTTCACGGCATCCGGCCGTTTTTCTAAATCCAACAAAGTTTTAGCAGCAGACGGTTGAGGTGTTTTTGGAGGGTTTATGGGTTGTAAGCCGGATGGTGTGTCGGAGAGTACGTGGAAATGAGACGTGGGAGGTGGACCCATAGGTGTGGGTCTACTGTCAGCATCCACCTAGAACAATCGGAAAAATGTAACGATTAGCAATAAACGTCATAAAGAATAAAAAATAAATACGTAGTTCAACCACTGGGTATTCAACTGGTGGGAGGCATATTATGATAAGTCATTCAAAGCTGTGGGGTACGCATGTAGTAACTTAAAAGTAAATTTTAAATTTTGAAAACAAAAAAGATTCCCAATAACCATCAAGACGACACGCTCACTATCAAGTCAACATCAGCGATTTTTATTTCAATACGTCACGGACAAGTCTTTTATCCTTTGAAATTTAATAAGTCATCAACCTTACCAGCTGGTAAATACCAAAATATCTATATTATAAAATTCAATCCCACTTCTTGTATATTTATCCGTGTTTTTTGCAACATTCACATTTTAATTTTGAAAAAAACTTATCTTCTCTCACTTCACGATTTCTCAGCTACTATTTAATCTACTAAGCTGAGGTTTGCACAATTGAAAGGAGGATAAAATTTGCTCGAGTTCTATAACAAAATTCATTTTTTTATCGCCATTAGTTTTTCACAAATTGGCCATAAAAAAACTGCAAATTAATGAAGAATTTGCCGTTTTTTAATTTGTCATTTATTTTAAAAACTAATGGCTGAAAAAAGATTTCAGCGATGAACTCCCTTGCTTTTTAACGACAAATTCATTTCATTATACTTCATCTAAAACGAATTAATCACGAGATAACGACGAGAGAAAATACAATAAAAAAAAAAGACACCCTATGTATTAGTATATAATTATAGGTACGTATATGTATATATACATACAAAGTGCTTTTTGCATGATACTTCACCACCTTTCGGACATTAAATGTATACGCATGTATATGATTTTGGTCATCTAGGATTTGTAATTGGAGCGGGTGGAGAGGGAGCATAACCCCCTCCTCTTACGCTTGTAGATAAATACAACACAAAATTTGAACTAGGATTTTGTTTTTAAAGTCTCAAAAATCAAATTTTGGAACATGTCTTGGAATATTTGGAAACAAAGATATTATTAAACACTAAAATACTGAACACTGATTTCTTACAGTTTTCGACGATCATGTAACTCACTTTTTAATTCCACCATAAACCATCAATTTCAACTTAACAGAATCCAACAGTATCAAATTGAGTTAAATTAAAACCATTGTTTAAACGAACGTTAAATCGCGAAACATATTGCTTCAAGCTTCATTCAAACTGCTTTTATCTTTCCCATCCTTGAATTTCGAATCAATCATAATTTACTCTCGTTCTATAAGGACAAGATGAGATATTGACAAAAATGAAGCCTTAAGATTTTGACTTTAGTCGTAGTTTAGAAATTACTTGGATATGAATCATAACTATCATAAATTTCAGTTAAAACTTTTCCATAATCAAAAACGTAAAACATTAAGGATCGAAAACAAATAAAAGGGCTCAGGCTTTTGTACAAGCTTCGCTAAAAGACACGAAAATTATTCGGCTAATTTGAAGATTTCGACGGATTGGCATTCTGAAATACAAATAGAGAATAAACACGCACTTTATGACACAAAAACTTCTCGCTCAAGTATGCAGGCGAAACGAAATATATTACACGATTAGAGGCGGCTTTATAAAACACGCATCGCTTATCTGATGAAAAAAAGGACATCTGAGAAAACCTTTTCTCCGCCCAATGTCTGAGTTAGAGTTCACACGTTTGGTTACCTGATAGTTAATCAAGCCCCACTGTTCCAAGAAAGCATGCACCCGCATAATTGCACACACATCGCCGGCCAAATTTCGTCGTGATGCAGTACTGGTCAAGTACTCGGTTGGATTAAGACGATACGTATCGATCATGAAGTTACGATACGCCAAATAGATTTCCGGCGTTTTCGATTTATTCTTGCCGTTGAAAAACTCAGGTAAAGCTCTTTTCTCGATCATATGAATGGAGTTGTAATCAAACCAGGCCGCGTAACTTGGAATTATAATATGGTGCGTCTGTTCGGTTACGTTATCTTCGGGGCCTTCGTCTTTAGATATAGTTTCCTACAATAAAAACGGATTAAAGTTGAAGTATCACGAATTAATATGCTCGTTTTTGGAAAATCTTTCGCAGAAATACCGGATTCGTTGATTCTGAAGCAGCAATCTTTCCCATTTGACTGCTGTCTTCACCTCTATCTATTTCTTCATCTAAATCAGCCAAAGTTCCACTTTTGATTGGCTGCATATCGTTATCTTTTTTGGAAGAAGAGGATGGTGTAGTGGCAGCTATTCAAGAAACAGAAACAAAAAGAAAAAAGTAGATCAAGTAAGGGTTTACAAAAACCAACAATCTTTTCATTCGTTTATTTCTCGACATTGTTACATTACTTTCATACTTCGGCTTAGAATGAAAAAACGTACCCAGTTTTGTGACTGGAACTTCTTGAATATTCGGTTCAGGCACAGGTTCTTCCAAGTCTTTTGTCAAGTCGTCCATACTACTATCGTCCTCATTTTTCACTTTTTTCGAATTTAACGGAGTTGAAGGAGTCGACGGTCCACGGGTGCTGAACAATGAATTACTCGATGAATAAGTTATCCTAACGATCTCACACAGAAACACATCATCACTACCTTACCTTTTCCTTTTGATTTGCTTGCGTGTATCCGGAGATGGAGAACGTTTCCGTTTTTGCTTCTTTTTCGTTCTGTCAGGATCGGTCGCTGCCATCAAATCGTCCACCGAGAGTCGAAACTTTATTACAGAAAAATATGCGCATTCAGCCCAACAAGTGCAGTAAAATTCAAAATAAATTAAGATTCACATACTTTGTGGATCTTCTTATGTCCTTGGTCATCAACTTCGTAATCTTCTTCAGACATCCACTCATTATACGTTTCCAATTCGAGAATCCATGAAGCTGAAACCTAATAGAAAAGAGAAACAATTTAACTAAAATTTTGATATATGACGAACTTACTCACCTATTTCAGATCAGAGCTTCAGTTAAACTACATGTTTATTCACTTTTGAATACGTTCGACACACAATTTCAATAACAGAGAGACCTTTTCTATTCGATACCTTTTCCACGAAAGTGTTTGGTCGAAAATTCAACCAAGAACAATTTTTAAGGGCTGAAATATGTTTTTTGTCGAATTCTGAATTGTTTACGGACTCCACGGACCAGATATCCCCTAACCAAAATATCAAAATTACCTCAAGTTTTAGTTCTTAATTACGTCAGCAGAAGAATTTAATTCAGTTCAAAAAAGAAAAACCAGAGTATTAAATTTAATAAAGGACGCATGCTCATCTAAACACTATTATGAAAAACGACACCACTTTTTAAGCTATTCTTCTCACTCCTACGGTACCGAATTCGAATTTACTTTCCTCTCATTTGGAATTATTAGCAATATAAAAATTTTTTTCAAATTCAAATGAATGAACGAATGAATGAATATAATTATTAATTTATAAATCACAACAAACACGAATTTCATGGATAAACATGAGATTGAAAATTGTCGTTACCTTAGGAGGCCAGGATATTTTGATCACAAAAATGGTGCCATTTTTCGTTTCACGTGTCCTCTATCATATTTAATACTCCATGGGAACAAATACTATGAATCAAAGCCGCACGAAAGACGAAATTTTTCAGGTCTAATCTCCTTCGCTCACATATCTTACAGAATTAATTTCGGACCATTAAAGGAGAAATTTTTGTAATAATAAATTACCAACAATAAGTATCCATTTTACAGCAACACAGACCTTTCTAAAACACAAATGAAAATAAATTCAAGAGCTATCGCGTGAGATTTCACACTAACCTTCCATTTTGCATTTTGATTAATAGGAGGAGGAGTTTCTGGTGGATCTACTTGTATATCCGTATTCACCCATGAATCATACGAATCCGGGAAATAATACCAATGCAATAATGTCCATTTTTCTTTATTGCGAAACACTGCTCGTGCATATTCTTCGTCCAATGGATCAGTACATGGAAAAATTACATGAGTAGCATCTTCCTCATTTTCTGGGGAAAATCAAGAAAGACAATAATTATTAACACAGCATAGGTATGCAACATAAAGTGATAAATTCCAGAGCAAAAAATACCAGTAACGGTTCCTTGGTGGCGCTTTACAATTTCTTTAACTTTCTCTTTCGTAGGCTTATCTACATCCGACCGAATAAAAACGTTCGGCATGACTAAACATCTATTTTGAATTAACGCTTTTTCGACGTTCATGAACATTTCGATGTTGCGATCCATTCTCGAAGGACTCTAGAATGAGCAAATAAAACCAAGTATAAATGGAGAGATCAACGAATTACAAATGATCGTATATGTCAATTTTTAACCCAATATTCAAAAAATATGGGGAGTAATAAGTAAACATCCAATAGGGTAACGGGAAAAAATTTACAAAAAAAAATTATCAGGAAGAAACCTAGTTGTAAAATGGTTAATTCACAAAAATCAATACAAAGGTATATAAATAAAATTAAACATTGGAAAAACAGCATACATTCACTTATTTATTTTACTCAATTCGGTCAACTAAGAAAAAATTACTTTTTAATAAAAATTGGTGATGTTAACGATACTACTAACGGCTTTGACTGAACAATGACATAACAATTCAAAGAATAAATTCAAACAAAACCAAACAACTGTACTAAATTGATGACTGAATAACAATATCACAAAGCATTTCACAAAATGAGTGCCTTTCACTAGTCAACGGCATTATAAATACTTGACTGATTCATATTTTGTACCAGTTAAATTCAGAGTACTAATTTTCGACCCACAATTTGCCATACCTACTGTCCCCATACGATTTAAGAAAGCCTAAGAAAGCCTAATAAAGAGCCTACAAAATGAAAGAAGAAATACTGGAAAGTTAAAGGGTTACCAATTAAAAGAATGGCTCAATTTCTCAAAATAATTGAAATTCAGTTCACTGTACTATTGTAACCTTTCAAGTCCACTGAATAAAACATTCTCCGTCTGAATACTAATATTTCCGAAGGAGGACAAATAAAAACATTGGGGTTCTTCCATTTAAAAGCAACAGGAGACGAAAGATTTTTAAAATAATGAGAATAAAGCAAGAAAATACTTCTAAAATTAGAAGGAAAGCCCAGCTATGAGAACCAGTAATCTTAAAAATTAAATTACATTAATCTTCAACAATACATCATAAAATATAGTCTCCTTTAAGAAAAAAATCTTAAAGCTGATCTATTTGAAAAATTAGCAATGTTCAATGCGGCCAAAAAGGGTTACACGTAAGGTTTTAGCTCAGAATCAGTTTTGTTATAAGTTATGTTCTCAGTTCCATCTCACAGTCGTGAGTTTTTCGCAGTTCTGTGAAGTGAAAAAACTAATAAAACAATTAATTTTTACCAGAGGACAGATATAAGAGCAAGTAATACAAATACGATCATATCTTTGGGGGAAAATACTTTTCATTCGAACTAATATACCAAGTCGGGTCAAGAAATTCTGCAATTTTGGAGAAATAAAATTTTTTCCGTGTTTTAGCCTAGAAAATTGAACAACCACTTCAGAGAATTAATCTCGCACTCTTTCAAATTAAATAATTAAACAACCTACATTTTGTCTGAAGAAACGAAAAAACAAATGAATACACGAGTCAAAAATTCGGTAAGGTCAGAAAATAAAATAATATTAAGAGGTATTAGATTTTTCCACTGAAAATTTAAAATACTTAAAAACAGATCTTCAAACTTATTCGAGCGCCTAATAACAAAAATTATGCAACTTTACAAACATGTAAGAAATTATTTTTTCCCTGCATTAATTTACCATCATAGCCTCGTAGGCATCGATGCATCGTAAAAACACGGCATCATTTCATACTAATCTTTTTAGTTCCATATTTCATCACATAAGCGCTGTTCTCAGAACGCAAAATGCCACACAAAGCCCAAGCTAAAAGTTGATAACAAGTTAACAAATTCGTTTCACCGTTCGCGATCTTCAGACAAGTGTCAAATTGTATGCATTAAAGGAAAACTGATGTTAAATTTACTAATAACTGGGTGAACATCAAATTCGAAAACATCCACGATGGGCAACAGTCAAAGTGCACCGAGAAAGGTGACGATGGAGAATCCTGATGAAGCTGTGATCAAGATAACCGAGAACGTCGTCGACCGTCTGCAAGGAGCCAGTAAGCCAGAAGTCAACCGAGACCAAGCATCGGTAAGCACTGGACAACAATTAACGACCAATAATGATACCACATACGTTACATCACAACAAGTATGGCGTGAAATGGACAAAGAGATCGAGAAAAACAATTCTTATTGGGAAAATCGTTTGAAAATCTTACGAGACGGTTACAAAAAAATTAGCGCAGAACTCGAAGAGGAATATATCAAAGCAACGAAAGAAGTGAATCAATCATTAGGTAAGCATTTCACTCAAAGCAGCGGAGCTGATACCAATTCGTGCAAACAGTCACAAACATCTGTCATCGAATGTTACAAACAGAACAAGGATAGACCGTTGCTGTGCGCCAACGAAGTGCAAAAGTTCAACGAATGTGTATCAAATAGCATGAACTTAGCAGTGAAGACTAAATGAAAATGGATAAAATTAAGCTCTACTAGAGAAACGACTGAATAAATTAGATGAATACTGTGAATATCATAAGGGTTTAAAAATAATGTTGAATATTCAATGTATTTATCAACTGAGTTTGTAAACTTAACTGTAAATAAACATGTTAATTAAATAATGAATTCAAGTTCAATTCATATGATTATATGTACATTCTAATTACAAAAATGACCGCAAGCAGTACATTGAATGAACCAAATTATGGTAATAAAACTAGTAGAACCCAGTGCATAAAATGAGCCAACAAAGCAGTCTTAAAAAATATTCGCGAATACAATATCACGCCCCGAAATGATGAGACTCATTATCATGAATGAACTACGATATCTTCTGGTAAAACTTGAAAATGATGTCAGAATATTGTAAAGTAACACAAGAATAATTATTATACACAACAAAATGCAATGAACATGTAATCCCTTAGTACTTTGTAAACAGGAATATCTAACGAAAAGATCAATAGAGCTGTTTTAAAATTACTTGGTTGTCAAACATTAACTATTTTCACTCTTGGCAAGCAAGGAGTACGACAATCGAGAATGAAACAAAAAAAATTATGATACTTTAATAATAAACTAACAACAATAATAGAATAAATTTTTAAACGTCGTGAAGATGATGTTAACTTAACTCCTAAAAACAAAAACAACAAACAAGGATAAAAAATTAATCAAACTGAAAAGATAATTTAACAAAACTAAGAAAATCAATTATTGAATTTGACGTAGTTTTTCACTTTTTTCTCTAACAGGCATGCTACAACTCAGCATTAACGATACGTATAAAGTTTTTAACAGACATGGAAAGAAAAATAAAGAGGTTATCAGATCGGTCCGTATATTTGCGGGTTCTTTTATGTTCGTACCATCCCAACTTTTCAATCTGGGCACCGACTTTGAAGAACTTTTTTTAAATAATGGAAGACGGTAACATTACTTTCTTTTTTTTAGAATCGATGAAATAGTTTTCGAGTCATCTCGAAACATCTCTTCATTTTAAAGCCAAAGTGATATAAACGAATGAAATTAATGAGACAAACAAACATTAAAATATAAGAAATTTGTCTTTAAAAAATGAAACTAATTGTGAAAAACGGAATAAAAAATTGCTTTTAAAATTTCTTCACCTTTTATGCGAATAAGGTTTGCAATAAAATCAGATGAAACTAACAGACAAGCCTCCGTCATAAAGGAAAGGAGACCGACATCAATATTTCCAGTAGATCACGCTGGAGAAAATTCGAAAGGTATACTTTCCTATCTTTTTACTGCATTCTTATTAATTTTTTTAAAAGTTGGTTCAATTTTCTATCTTCGAGTAGTTTAAGAATTGTTCTTCACAGAAAGATGAAATTCGTTCATTCCAGACAAAAAACTTCTTAAATCGTCCTTATGATAGATATTCCTGAGTAGTAAATGTCACAGAGAGTAAACAAAGAGCCAATCACATACTTCACATCATGTAAACACAAACGAATATTGATACCAAAACTGGAAAAGCGTGGTATATACAAATACAAAAGCGAGGCGATCGTATGGACTATGTTCACTACAAAGGCGCAGTTGCAACAAGGAATCAAGCTTTCTGAATTTGTCAGAGAAGAAATCAACAATTTCTAAGACAATTTTAAACAAAATAATAATAATTTTGAGCTAGGAGTGGAAAATCAAAATTTCAGTTTATTTCTAACAACAGAAAACAGAAGCAATTTGCCAACAATCGAGGAAAACAAGTGAACAATTCGAATCAATCGTAAAAAAAGCTGATTAAAGACTATTAAAAACAAATAAACCAGTGGAGGATGAACCAAGAAGAATTAATGTAGTCACATCGGATCATTCGCAGCTTAAAGAACACCCAAAAAAGCAATACAGAATATACATTAGCAGGCAAAGAAATGAAATTCATTTAATCTGAATTTACTATGGATAACAAACATGAAAAATCAGAGAGCGAGTATGAAACAATGATTCACCGAAGAAGCGTATTCTCTTAAACTGGACTCCCTATGAACATTCACGGGAGAAAACGCAAAAGCTTAGGCGATGGTACCTACGTAAGATTACAGGCAATTGATTTTTTTATTTTTGTCCCGAAGGAAGTTCAAAATATTCAGCGTGCAAAATTTAAAAGATCATACGTCCCAGATTTGTTAAACCCCTAATTTTCGCGACAAAGCTAATATTTAAACGCATAACATTTATCGAAAGTCAGTCATAAATCAGTTGACCGCTGTTTTTCGAAAATGTCGAAAGAAGAAACGTATAATACAAGGATATGATAAACAAGGTTACCACCGCTTCACAAGGTGCTTTGTTATTAAATACCAGCAACGTGTTCAAAATACGTAAATAACATGATGATAAGTGACCATTAAATGGCCGCAGGCCGTGCATACATTGATCCAAACATACAAACATGATTAGGTACAATATTAGTGGTTAGTGATGAAAAAGCGTGAGTCCAACGCTAAACCATACCTTACTGACCTGAAAATCGAATCTCCTCCAACCTTGTTCACTCTTAAATTTATACACACTCGCTAAAATATGGCATAAAGCGCCACTCGGTCTGAAATCCATAAAGCATTTCATCTGCAAACGTAAATAAGCGAATAAGAATTAGTTCATCAGATTGTGAACGAATTTAAGACAAAAATGAAGAACACAAACAGGTAGTCGAGTGAGTGGAGTCGGTTTGCTCGCATTTTTCCCTAAATTATCTTCTTGAAATTGGATCAACTGTATGATCAATGATGCCAGACTTTTGTTGGTAGGTGGATCCGCTTGAACATGCTGAAACAAACGAAAGTGAGAGAACATTTACAATAACCAATAACAAGTAAATATTAACAGTACACAATATTAAGACAGATTCTCCGAAGAGGCAAAGTAAGAGATTATTGACTTTAACAGCAAAATTGAACTGCAAATTTTTCGATTCAAATCATACTGATCACAAATAATTTGCAACGAAAAATATTCTACTTCAACTTCGCAAGTACATATTGTAGGCGATCTAGATGCCACAAAAAATCTAACGAGATCGTTAGTAGAACATAAACCGACAGAAGTCGTATGACCTACTAGTCCTAGCCAGAAAACATTCCTAATCAGAAAATATAAATACACTGATGCAGAGACACGTTAGAATAAAGCTCAAAGGTCTGTCATAAAACGATAAAGCAAATGTTCAAACCACTACAATTTACACTCGCTTCCAGAACTTTTAACTCTTACAAAAAGAGAATATAATTTGCTATTCGCTATTTCATAATGCGAAGAGGTGAAATCGTAGATGCTTCGTTATTGATTTGATCAACAGCACAGCAATACATCAATTTTCAAGAGAATTACGGATTATTACTGAAATACCTTTTTACAATTTTTCAGTAGCCATGTTCGAACTCCATCCAGCAAAGATATAGTTTCTTGAGATTCATAGAACTTTAAATTAGGCCCACCATCTTTTTTGGGAGCTAATGCTAACATTTTTAAAATGAGTTAATGCCAAACAACGCTCAAAATTAATAAAATATATTCATTAAATAAAAAAATACACTTTTCTAAACAAATTTACAACGAAACCAAATCAACACCGGTGCTCGGATGTGAGCACTCACAATTTTTATTCGTTGTGTTTGTGTATGAAAAAAACAATTGCATTTATTAAAACTAGAGCCCTAAGTACGGCAATACGCCATTTTGTATCCACAGTTTAATTCACATAACCCTTTAAAATTTCAGCTATAATTATATCTCAATGAACAAATGATACCATTTCAGTGAAATTTCTGAAGAATCTTTGGAAAACATATGTTAATGTTTCACAAAAATTTCATCTTTTATTAAACAATGGTTCCCTTGCAATATTAGCTCTGTTTGATAGGACTACACCAACTAACACCAACCAACACCAGGAGGGCGATTCCACAAATGTAGGAATTTTATATGACTTTGCGCCAAGTTTTACTTGAATATTTGTGGAATATCCCTACGGTGTAGGTTGGTGTAAGTTAGTGTAATCCTATCAAACAGAGCTATTGCATTCAACAACTTTGATTGTATACTTTGTTCTCTTAAAATAATATATTATGATAAAAAGCTTATTTGTCCTTCAATCGGCTGGATGAAAATAGATTTCAAGGAAAACAATGAAAATGCTTTATACAATTATAGATGTGTTTGCACATTTTTGGGAACTGAAAACATAATTTTTCTGAATTCTGAAACCTGACAAAACTGGAATAGTATTTTACTCAACTGGTTAGCAAAATGAGTGATTATCACAAGTGGCTAACTAGTTGAGTACAATATTTTTTTCAACGAATCTATCAAAAAGAGGTTATTATTCAATTAAACAGATAAACTTCATTCATGAATAGAATTTTAGATATAATCTTTATATTTGAAACCGACACCAATTACGAACAACTGAGTTCGGTTTAAATATGTATTTGCTTGAATTTATTCATAAATAACTTGAAAAACACTGTGAAATTAAACTTGATTTATTAAACAAAAATCACACATAATTATAGTCTAATTGCCATATTGAATGCAACAAGTGAAGAGAGCGTCACCTCTTAACAAGAAAACAAAAAGAGAAGAAAGACACAGATAAAAATGACGAGAACATGACTGTAAGAAATCTTGATTCAGTTGTACCAACTACTGACATCTAACACCCCCTTCCAGGCGAGTGTCGAGCCATTTTTATTGGAACCTCTTAATAACAAATTTTCTTGAATTATCACAGACACTTGAAAAATCACAGCAGCTTGAGAATCACAGGAACTTGAGTAATCACAGGAACTTGAGTTTACTTAATCTTAACAAAACAAAACGAGTATGACGCTCCAAAACAAAAACAAACTTAAATTCTTAAATTTTGGTCAAAATATTAAACAAAACAAAATTGAGCAAATAAAATCACAAAATTAATTGACCAGAAAAAAAAGAAAAACGTCAAAATTAACAAACAAAATGAGAATCATAAAATTAATACTAGGTAACGAGTCACCTGCAAACAAAATAATATTAGTATTTTCAAATAAAAAAAAATTATACTTAAAACTAATAAGTCTTCCTGAAAAAGAACTGTGAGAAAATACGAACTGCCAATAGATCGAACTACACGAAAATATAACGAAGAAACCTAAACTAACAAAAACACTGAGCAATGACTAGACACACACATTACGAACACATAAATTAAACTATAAATATTCACTTTTTACAAACTTTTATTCCACATAATATTAGCGGACATGTTTATGTTACGACGGTTGATGAGCGACGAGAAGGTATACAAAAATATAATCACAGTTGGGTTTCAAACACAAAAATCACAGATTACAAATAAACTAAAAACAGTGTTACCACAACAAATGATATGTGAGAATAACAAGCCAACGTATAATATAATTTGTTATTATTCTCACACGCCTCCTCAAATTATAATTATACGAATATGTCAAATATCGGCAAAACAACTTACTAAATTAATAACGTCATTAAAACAAGAATGACAAAAGTCAACAATAACATAACAAAAATTACAACATAAAAATTTTAACACAAATGGTAAACATATACAAAAAGTTACATTAATTTCAACAGTTTACAAAAAATATCAAATTTAGGCTTCGGGCAGCCCTTCGTAAAAACATCCCCAACTGTCGCGAAGTTGGAATGTACAAATACTTAAAGTCTATATCTACGTGATTGCACACAAAACGGTACTTTACGTCTATATGTTTGGATCTGCGAGTATTCCACTTACCAGAGTGCAGAAGAGCCAGACAACTCTGGTTATCTTCGTAAATCACAGCTCTGTCATTAGTCTGAATGCAAAAGTCACTTAACAGATACTTCAACCAGATCGACTCAGTGGTAGCATCGCAAATTGCAATCAACTCACTCTCAGTGCTAGATAGTGCTACAGTTGGCTGCTTCTTGCTGGACCAGGACACCAGTGATCCATAAACAAAGACACAATATCCGGAGATAGACCGTCTTGTAGTGACACAGTTACCCCAATTGGCATCAGAATAAGTTTCTAAAATATTGCCGTTATTATCACATTCATTTGAAAATATTAATTTTTTGTCCTTTGTGGTTACCAAATACTTGAGGACTCTTAATAGTGAGAAGTCCGAGATCTAGACCTCGGAATAAAAATTATTTTCGACAAACATAAGACAGAATAATGACGTCACAATTTCAGACAAATTTTCGAGAGACAAAATTCGAATTCGGACATTATATTATCAGAATTCGAACTCGTATTCAGATGAAGACGTGAAGACAGAAATAAAATCTGATTCTCTTTCAGGCAATTATAATGTATTTTATTTCAGTAACGACTTTTCCGAATTCAGACAATTTCAGACAATAATTTGGTTCGATCCGACAGATTGGCGCCATGAGACATATATTAAATGAAGACGAATTGAATAGAAATAAAAACCCATCGACGGACATGAATGCAGCCAACCTTTTTTATCTCCGTTCTTTCCACGCTTTGCTTGCGGTTTGCAGTCATTTAATATATTTTGTTTTATCAGTCATCCACGTGCGCTTTTTGCCTATTGTATGTCGACGTATATTAATTTCTAATATCTGTAATTTTATTGGCTGTAGACACTTGGTAATTCCTCTCGCTTTTGTTATCAACATCGCATGTTTGAAGGCAATTGGCGGACAATAAGTGGGGAAATTTTCCTCGACAAGAATAAGCTGATTTATGAAGACGAATTTTAAATCAAGACTCACTCTTTCTTTCACTCTCAATCTCACATCACTCTCTTCACCTTTTGCACTGGCGACACCCGGTACTAGGTTCGTCTTTGCAAATGAGTCCTTCTTGTGTAGGCGGATAGTAGCAGGTCCAAGTCACAAGTCGTACGTCTAAGTCCTCACGTTAGGCAATTTGATAAGTGTACCATCTTCGTGATGTAGAATACGATTCAACCTGATCTACCTTGAAGACAACTAGGATGGTAGTTTGTGTTCCAGATAGGTTCAGTTGAAGACAAAGGCAAATTAGGGATGTTCTTTCGTCATGAAGGATCAGTAGTGACGACATATAAGGCATTCCTAGTTTCGCCAGTTGCACATCGCACTTCAAGGCGATCTTTTAAAAACACCTACGAGGTGAAGACATCAGTCGACAATACGATCAGACGGAGTTCCTGGCACCTGCTAGGAGGGAAATTTGGTGTGTTGAAGACAACTTCCAGACAAGCTTGGTTCGAGATGACTGCCTTGCTCTGTCATTTAAGGGCTGCGTCGAGCCTTCCTTTTTCACATAGTGGATTTGACTCCATCTATGTCAGTAACTTTCTCACCTCACCCTCACTTTTAACCAAAAGCTCCGAGACCTAAAGTTTCATATTAGGAGTCTTTTAAAAACAACAAAACCATCACTCATGAAGACACACAATTAGGTGAAGACACAACAGCTTTCTGATGGTTTCTCCTACTTGTTGTCTGCCATAGCTTTTTTTTTAACTTTTTATTTTTTCCGCTACATACTTTGCTTTGTTCCGTTTTGTCGACACTATAGTTCTTTTGTAATTATAGTCTTTGACAAAATAATTCTGCTGTTCGTTTTTGTAAGTTTCGAACCTTGTATGGATCGAAACTTTGTTAGGTTCTTCTTTCCACAACAACTTAGCTTATTGCTGATTCGTCATATTAATTTGCTGAGGTATGAAGACAAAAGTAAGCTGCGTTTTGCCGTGTCTGATGAAGTCTAATTCAAGTCAAGAAGAATTCAGCCGTAGGACATAATCAAAGTCAAAAAATAAAATGTCTTGAAAACACAATTCAAGACCCCTCGAGTCAGTGTTTCGGCTGCGTGATGTCCTAACTTTAGGACATTGTGACGTCATTAGCATTTAAACACCACTATACATTAAAGGTTGACTTTATGACACGTGACAGGAATCAATTTCGTATGCCTCATAAAATATTGGCGACTGTGGCAGGAATCGATTTCGGACGCCTCAATAGGTATCTAAAATGTTTGTCTGTGGCAGAGCTGGAAAATTGACTGAAGTACGATATTGCAAAGCAAATATCAGGCCGTGATCCTAGCATCAAATACATCAGACATCCCACGAGCTGTTGATAGTCGTTGTTAAGTACACTATCACACGCATTGAGATCCCTCTCCAATTGGAGTTTAGGGTCAATGGGTGTGTAGGTTGGTGCACAATTTTCAACACCAAACCACCTAGCAACAGACTCAATGAGATTCCTCTGTTCAATCTCCAGTATGCCCTCTTCACGATTGTGGTTAATATTTAAGCCTAGGTATTTTTTAACCTTTCCTAGATCCTTAAACTTAAATCTTTTATTAATTTCTTTTTTTTTAAATGTAATTTGAGTTTTATTATTAGATTAATCAGTGAGTAAATAAACTACAGTACCATCATTTTTATTTTTAAATATATATAGACAGTCATCAGCCGTACTCTGCACAAAGCCAAGAGCAACAAGGAACTCGTTGAACAATTTGTTCCACACCTTGGGCGACTGCTTCAGACCATAAATAGACCTATTTAGTTTTAAGACATTATCGTGTCTATTTGTTTTTGTCTCTATCCCTTCAGGTATCTTGAGATATACATCCTCCGAGAGAATACCATTCAGGAAAGCACTACATATATCAATTTGCTCAACGTGAAATTTTAATTTATTACTTACAGCCAAGAGGGTCCTCACAGTTGAAAGTTTCGCCACTGGCGCATACACTTCATTAAAATTGAAGCCTTTCTTCTGTTGACATCTTCTGGCAACTAATCTAGCCTTATACAAAACTTTATTATTGGCATCATATTTTTTATTAAAAATCCAACGACATGTGATGGTGGGGGCGTCCTTTGGACGTTTGGTCACCTGCCAAGTCTGATTGGAATTCAGGGCACTTATTTCAGAAGAAATAGCATCCCTCCACATCAGACTGTCCAGTGCAGCACTCGCCTCCTCAAACGTCAAAGGGATGCCATCCTCAGCAAGATATATATTGCTTGCTGTCTCATCACGTCCAGTCATTTCCTGTGGAAGACAATCCAAATTCAGGTCACCATCAACTTCAATGTTTTCCAAATTTGATTCTATGACCTCCTTAAAAATATTGTCATCTTTCGTATATCTATTAGTATTGGTACTACCTATTTTATTTTCAAAAAACTCAACATCCCATGACAGACGTACTTCCTTCGCATTTATATCTAATAATCTGTAACCACACGGAGATTAACCTATCATAATCAATTTTTCACTCTTATTTTTGAACTTATTAGAGTCATGTTTGAACGACAACATATATGCGTCGCATCCAAACGTTTTCAATTTTGTATAATCATATTGTTCATTGAACCACCTTTCAAAAGAGACAAAATCCTTATTTGTGGGGCATCTGTTCACGATATAGGCAGAGCACAATATGGCTTCCAACCAATATATCTTACCAAGACCACTCTCGAACAACAATGTCCTTGCCCTCTCACACAGCGTCCTGTTCATCCTTTCAGCCTTTCCATTTTGCTGAGGACAGCCGCCAACTGTAGGTTCGACAATAATTCCCTTCTCAGTACAATATGACTGGAAGGTTGTATTCATGTATTCTGTGCCACGATCGCATCGGAGTCTTTTTACATTATAACCAAATTTATTTGCGACCATTTCATGATATTCCCTGAATTTAGCAAACGCTTCCGTCTTACTTGTCAGCAGGTATACACAACAAAAGTTGGAATAATCATCTATAAACGTCATAAAATATTTTGCTCCTTTATATGCAGGAGGATTTATAGGACCACAGAGATCGGTATGCACCAATTCCATAGGCTTATTAGTTTTTCGTTCATGCCTCAGAAATGGTTTTCGTTTCTGTTTCCCCATAACACAGGGCTCGCATAGTAATCTGCGGTTGGAGTCAACGTTCGGTATTAAACCTCTGTTTGACAACAACTTAACATTGTTTACATTCAGATGAGCAAGTCGTCTATGCCACACGGTCAGTGGGCTCGATTCATCCTCCAATGTCAGATTACACAATTGACTTGACATTTTTAAAAAATTAATCGTATACAGATCTGAGTTCTCGCTAACCCCAGTGGTCACAATTTTTCCACTGCAGCGTTGGATGACATCGACAGATTCCTCTTTAAACAGGGTATCGAAACCCGACTTGCTCATCCGTTTCACCGAAAGCAGATTCTGCAGCAGCTCTTAAGCATACCTTACGTTTTTTAATTCAATTATGATTCCATTCAACAATTTTAATTTTACCGTTCCTACAGACGTGATGGAAAGCGATACTCCCTTCTTCGCAACACAAATACTATGAGGCTTAATCAAATCTATAAAGTCACTGAACAAATTTATGTCGTTAATTATGTGAATTGTGCATCCACTGTCTACTACGAATGTGGTTCGAGGTATCAAATTTTTACTTTCATTTGCATTGCAAGAATCATCAATTTTATTATTATTATTAACTGTGAAGTTGTAACCCACTTCAGAGCAATCGTCATTAGCGTTAAAATTGTCATTACACATCTGTGCAGAGCTCCTATTATTATTATTATTATTGATACCATGGTCATTTGAACGATTTCCACTATTATTATTACCATTACAATTATCGTTATTATTATTTCTGTTTTTGGCATAGCAATTTCGTGCTATATGCCTGATCTTATTACAATAGTGGCACTTAACATTCGAATGTTCACTATCATTACCAGAACTACGACCATTTCCATTAAAGTTATTACTATTATTACTTTGTGAGCTCGAATTGTGATTATTATTATTATAGCTACGGCCTTCATTATTGGAAGACGAATTATAAAAATTATTATTGTGATTATTATTTCTACCTCGATTAAAACCACGATTATTATTACGATTTTGGGACCTACCAAGATTAAAACGATTATTATTATTATTATTATTACCATAATTTCGTCCGACATTATTATGGTTTCCAAAAAACGCGTTCTCCTCACCAGTGACAGACACTGATGAAGGTTTTTGAGATGCAGGATTCAGAGAGTTACCTCTAATCGTCGATTTACTATCAGAAGATAGTTCACGCTGGAAGTTGTTCAACTTCATAAACACACCATCCCAGGTGACGACTTCTGCATCCTCTAGCACCACTTTAATCGGACGAAACTCTGCAGGTAGCGATCTCAGCAATACCAATATGAATTGTTTTATGGTTGTCAGGTCTCCCAATTCGGTCAATCGTCTACAACGAGCACGAAAATTAAGCAGATACTTCTGCAAATCAGAACCAGAAACATACCGTTTTGTGTACAAATCACCTCGTAAATCCATTAGCGTCTGGTCGTTGCCGTTGTCAATCAGATTCGTTAGCACATGGAACATATCCTTCGCGGTGGTGTAAGTCTGAATCATCTCCAAGTACTCATCGGTCACGTTGTTCGCGATCAGAAACATCGCCTTGGCATTCTCCTTGGACCAGGCATCTCCCCTATTTCGAACAGTCGGCAAAGAATCGATTACTATATTACCCAGCGACTCCTTTGCTAACAGCAGCTCCATCCTAAACTTCCACGTTCGGCCATTCTGCCCATTGAACGGCTCAATCATGTTCTGCTTTCTCACATCCATCTCAATAACAGGTAACGACGATCAGTTGCACCGCAAAACAGCAATTTCAGCAACCATCAGATACGCCGACCAACGATTCAACTTGAACGAGATCACAGGAACAGCGAGAAACGAACATATTAAACAATGAAAAATAAATTAGAAGGCATGGTACTACTTGGGAGTGACGATCAGGATTCGACAGCACAACTTTGACGACTTAGAACAATAGCAACCACGTTGACATCCAGGTAACTGGGCCCATAACCTGTGAGAAAATACAAACTGCCAACGGATCGAACTACACAAAAATATAACGAAGAAACCTAAACTAACAAAGACACTGAGCAATGACTAGACACACACATTACAAACACATAAATAAAACTATAAATATTCACTTTTTACAAACTTTTATTCCATATAATATTAGCGGACATGTTTATGTTACGACGGTTGATGAGCGACGAGAAGGTATACAAAAATATAATCACAGTTGGGTTTCAAACACAAAAATCACAGATTACAAATAAACTAAAAACAGTGTTACCACAACAAATGATATGTGAGAATAACAAGCCAACGTATAATATAATTTGTTATTATTCTCACAAGAACACATGATTAACCAGGAACAAAACAAATATAAAAATATAAAAGTATCTGGAAATAGAAAAGAAAATGCAATTATTAATATTACTCTTGATCGAATGTTCGAATTAATCTTGATGCAATACATCTGGAACAATAAACAGATATATTAGTATTTCATCAAATTAAACAGATGAGTTCATCAGACTGCTTGACATCAACTTGGTCTTGATAATAAAAGAAAGAAACTTGATTTAATAAAAATATCGACTCTTGAGAAAAATTAATTTACTTGAACTAAACTTGTCATTATTTCTTGAGGTTAGAATCAATATTATATCATAATTTTGAGTCTAGGTATCGATCGATGAATTATATTCCACAAACTAGGAAAATATGAAACTCGTACCTAATTTGGAATTATCCGAACTTGAGTAAATATTTTCTTGATTCTTGAATTTGAAACTTGATTTACTTGATTGTTAATAGTTTTCTAAAATTTATACAACTTACAAATTTTGAGACATTTCTTCTATTTATGAATAACAGAAGTTTAACGAATTTTCATTTATGGATAACAAAAATTTTATTAGCTTGGCTTGACTTGAACAATAGCGATGGTAACTTGATAAATTAAAGTTTTCGGATATACTTGAGTGACTCTCTTGACTTACCATCTTAATTGCTTAATAGTTTTTCACGTAAGAACTCATGTTGCTGAGCCTTAAGAAGTTTTGTTAAAATATCAGCAACTTGATTGTTTGTTGATACAAGAATTATTTTGAGTAAGTTATCACAAACATAGTCTTTTACCTTGAGATATCGACGGTCGATATGTTTAAGTTTACCATGATTATAGAAGATAGATAATAAGTTACAGGTAGACTGATTATCTTCATATACAGTAACTTGAGTTTTAAACTGAGGAAAAGTTTCTTCAGTTAACCTACTACAATAGAGCATATGACTTGAAGCAACAGCAACAGCTACAAACTTGGCCTCAGTAGTTGACTCAGCAATTACATCTTGTTTTCTGCTGCCCCAAGCAATTGTATTACCAAACTGTTTAATACAATAGCCAGTAGTGGATTTTCTTGATTTATCTGCTGCGAAGTCAGCATCAACATACGCAACAATATCTTCATCAGGACTTGAGTAGGTTAAACCTAATGTCGGAGTGTGTTTTAAATAACAAACTAAATGACTTACTAAAGTACGATGTAACTCCGTGGGTTTTTCTTGAAATCTAGCTAAGAAACTTACCGCAAAAGAAATATCTGGGCGAGTAGTATTAGCTAGATATAAGAGTGACCCAATAGCCGTCCTATACGAATTATGAGGAGGTAGGGGTGTTTCTTGAATTTTTGGAAAATTGGCAAAAGAGTTCATTGGAACTAAACGTTCACAACAATTTTCTAACTTGAATTTGTGAATTAGGGTTTTGATGTAATCCTCTTGATGTAAATGAAGATTACCAGTGTTATTGTCAACTTCAATTTGAAAACCAACATAATGACTTGGGGAACCTAAGTTCTTGACTTCAAAATTTTCTTGGATAGACTTGATAGCATCTTGAACAACTTGATCGCTAGAGCCCATAATTAAAATGTCATCAACATATGCTAACATTATGACAAAATTATTATTATTACTTGATTTCATAAAAATGTAGCCTTGACGTAATAATGGTTCAAAACCCTTACTCTTGAGAATTCTTGAAAATTTTACATACCACGACCTAGGTGCAGTAGCTAACCCATACACAGCTTTGTTTAACTTGAGTGCATAAAGTTTGTTGTCGAGATCAATACCTAGAGGTATTGAGGTATATTTATCTCGATCAATTTCACTATTAAGAAACGCAGTCTTGATATCTAGCTGTGTAATTCTTAACTTAAGTTTGCAAGCTAAATAAAAGAACCAACAAATTGTGGTTGCTGTTGCAGTAGGTGAGTAGGTATCTTGAGTTGTATATTTTTCTTGATCAACAGTACCAACTATTACAAGGCGAGCTTTAAAAGCTCCATCAGGTTTAATGGTAAAAGTCCACTTCCACGGAAGTAGTTGATGACCCTTAGTATTTGATTTTGGGATAATACGCCAAACCTTGTGACAATTTAGAGACTTGATTTCTTGAGTAATTGCTTCCTTCCATTTGGGCCAGTCAGGTGATTTTAATGCCTCTTTATACGATTGTGGTACAGTAGGAGAAGAAACCTCTGTTTCATCTCTTTTATTATTCGCATCAGAGATACGAAGAATTTGCACTGAGCCATCAATCACTTGACTTTCTTGAGAAAGATCCCAGTTATAATCAATTTCCATTATCTCATCTTGGGAATTATCTTCACCAACTTGAAATTGACCAATGGGAGGAGCTATATCTTGATTTGGACTTGGACTTGAATTTTCTTGATTTTCTACCAAACTATCATTACAAGCAACGTTAGTAGATAGAGAATTATTTTGATTTTCAACTTTAGTTAAATTTTCATCAGGAAAATCTAATTCTTGATTACTAAATTCTTGAATAGTTTCTTGACATTGATTAATAGCATCCCTAAATGTTTTACTTTCGTCGAATTTGACATTACAAGAAACGTTAGTCTTTTTAGTAGCAGGATTATATAAAATATAACCTGTTTTAGTATACCCTACTAAATATTGTTTTGTACTAACTACATCAAATTTTCAACCAGTAGGTTGATTTTCTTGAAGTACATAAGCCAGACAGCCAAAAATGTGAATGCTTGATAAATCAGGCTTATTACCGTAAAACATTTCATAGGGAGTCTTGAAATTTAGTGCTCTGTGGGGTGACCTATTATATAAATATTCGGTAGCATCAGCAGCTAAGCCCCAAAAAGAAGTGGGAAATCCACTCTCTTGAATTAATGAACGAATCTTGACCTCAATAGTTTGATTAGCCCTCTTAGCAGTACCATTATGTTCACTCGTATAAGGACCAGAGGTTTCTCTCTCAATTCCTAATTCTTCAATTAAATGATCCATGGCCTGATTCACAAATTCAGAACCATTATCACAACGTAAAGTTATACATTGACCTTCTTGAGGGAACTGAGCCTTAATTCTCTTGACATACATCTTGAAAAACCTAGTCACTTCATACTTTTTCTTGAGTGCAAAAATACTAATATAACGAGTATAATCGTCTAAAAATACTAGCAAATAAATATTTTTCTTGACAAAGGTAGGGGGAGAGATTGGGCCAATCACATCAGAGTGAGTTAATTCACCTAGTCTTGAGGCTCGTTCACGATCTTTATCAAATCATTACGAGTAATTTTTGTTTGATTACAAACTTGACAATCTTGAAATGTGTCCGGACAAATTATGTCCGGGACACCAATAGCAACAGAACGAAGACGATATAAATTTGGGGAAGAAATATGTCCCATCCTACAATGCCAGATGTTCCCTTCATTCACCAATTTCGTTCTTTGTTCGTCACTTATCATTTTCTTGACTTTTCGATTTTTCTTTTTACCAGTTTTCGTACGATAAACTGGTAAAGAATTTGAATTATTCTTAACATTACTTGAATTTTCTTGACTTGATGCCCCCTTCGAATCCTGCACAATTTTACCAGAATTTGTGGAATCGATATTACTTGATTTATTTTGTTGACTTTTACTTAACTCCATTTTATCAAACTCATCGATCCAGGAGTCATCAACATCAGACCCGTCAGTAGCAACATTAAACCCATTACTATCAGACTTTTTGTTACTAGACGATTTACTTGATTTGGGGGACTTGACTTGACTTTTATTACCCAGACCACTTTGATCAGCAATTTCTAACAAACTCGGATCATTAGTATATTCGGATAATAAAATTGATTTACTTTTAAATATTCTTGATAAAGCCTTTTTGTATTTCTTGATATTTTTATTTGTACTTGATGGGACAAATTGGTATCTATCTTGACTTGATACTATCTTGATAAGCGGTTTACTCAACCCAACCTCTTCTTGCCTGTGAAATGTAACTTGATTAGACTCGAAGAGTAACTTGATGTTATTGTCATTAACAAATTGTTTAACACTAATAAGACTATTTGCTAAACCGGGAACTACTAAGACTTCTTTCAAAACAAAGGTAAATATTCTTGACGACGATTCGTGATTTAAGGTAAATAATATCATACCCTCACCCGTAGCTTTTAAGACACTATCTTTGCCAGCTTGTCCCAAAGTTTTATCTTTTGGGAAAGCTCGATAGTTTAAAACTTGGTGACTGTAGGCTACAGCATTATTTGTTACCCCACTATCAATCACAAATACCTCGATATCTTGATTTATCGAATCTTGATGTAACGAATCTTGATTATTAATTACATTTAAATTAATTAAATGCAACTCACTTGAAATACTTTTCCGATCGGGTTGCGGCGCAGGACAGTTACGTGCTTTGTGACCCGGTTTTTGGCACCATTAACAGACCTTTTTGTTACCATTGAAGCACTTGTCGGAAGTATGGCCATTCCAGCCACAATCCTTACAACAAACTTTCCTCTCTTGATTCTCCTTCTTGACATCTTGATTTTGTTTTGCGAGAGTAGTAGGAGTTGTCTTGACGCTTGTTTTATTACTTGATTCGTCGAGAGTCTTATAATTAACATTACTTGACAAAGAACTTGATGTTTGAGCAGGTGATTTACTTGACTGAGGCGTTGAGAGAGTCGACGCTGCTTTACGTGCGTATTCTTGACGCTTCGGAGTGCTCTCCACCGGTTTAGCAGATGTCAACTTCTTCCTTTCTACATAATCCAAAAGGGATGTACGTAGCATTTCCTCAGACAAGTCCTCACCTGCTCGAGCACATAAAGTATCGATTACAGCCTCGAAGGAAGGATTTAATTTTTGTATCAACTTGATTAGCCAAAAGGATGGGGGAAAAACGACCAAATTCCACAAAACTTCGTCGGGTGGCATCTAACTTTGAAAGAAACAGAATTAGTTCTGTATTTTCTACGTACTTGAGATCATCAAGACGGTTCATGACAGCAATCATGTCATGAATCATCTTGCTACCATACTGCCTCTTGAGCTCTTGATAAATAGGTATTCATAGGAGTATAAATGTTAACCGATAATGTTTGATTGGCATTGTGTACAAATGAACTTGAATCCTGAAAAGCCCCAGGATAGCGTGACACTTGAGGTGCAGGCATAAAACCTGCTCTTGATTCTTGATAATTTGGCACTTGACCAAAACTTGATTCTTGACCGACGTTAGTTAGTCCGGGAGGAGGAATGAAATGACTTTTTGGCGACATTTTTGAGAAATCTAGCGCTGCGAGTGCATTTGACGTGGAGTCGACTATCATGCTGTCGACATTCGACAACGGTTTAATTTCTGAAACAACACGAATAATTTTTATTAATATTCACTTGACTTGAATTCATTGATATGGCAGACGGTGATTTGCTTGAACTTGATGTATCTACTTGACTCGACGAACTACTTGACAGACTTGAGAAAGACGTAGACGAGATATCTTGAATTAAAATACGTAATGGTATTATTTTATCTTGATTAGGCTCGATGGATGGTGATGACGATTGGCCTGGTTGAACCTTCTTGACAATCTTTCCAGAATCTGAGAAAGTAACGGTGATAGTCGGTTTAGCCATGGTACTCGTAGACATCTTGATTTCACCAGCCATATCGGACAATTCTTGAATGAGTGGTAAATCTTGAATTTGAATGATCTCGTCTAACATATTGGTTGTCACCGTATTCACCACTGGATTAAACGATACCTTCTTGATTTTGCTTGATACCTGCTTCTTTTTCATAACCAAAAGAGCAGGAACTTGAGACCGGCCTTTAGGTGTTTTCGGAGCCATAAAAGACAAAAACGACAAACGCAACCCGCAAATTTCTTGAAAAACGAACTTGAAAAATTAAATGATCTTGACTTACGGACTTGAAATTTTTCGTAAAATAATACAAACGTAATACTTGAACAATAACAAAGGCGCGAACACGCGAACACACTTGAACTCTGCTATCACTTTATATTTGAAACCAACACCAATTACGAACAACTGAGTTCGGTTTAAATATGTATTTACTTGAATTTATTCATAAATAACTTGAAAAACACTGTGAAATTAAACTTAATTTATTAAACAAAAATCACACATAATTATAGTCTAATCGCCATATTGAATGCAACAAGTGAAGTGAGCGTCACAGCTTGACCAGAAAACAAAAAGAGAAGAAAGACGCAGATAAAAATGACGAGAACTTGACTGTAGGAAATCTTGATTCAGTAATACCAACTACTGACATCTAACAATAATTAAATATTATGAAGGAACACACTAAATGAAGATATGAAAACCATTTTTAATGTTCCAAACTACTTTGGAAATTTTTTATTTTGGTAATCAAAATTGATTTAATAATAACCCTTTTTGGCATATGAGTGAGAAAATTCTTATTTGTAAGTTTCTTGTAGCGAGCAAAATGCTTTCCAACTTTTCTGAATTGTAAAAATATAACTGAACAAACTTGAAAAAAATTTTTTTCAAAATCATCATCAATGGATGAAAAAATTAATATTCTTCATT